>JAPKLY010000956.1:25341-63956 GCA_026898435.1 Prunella vulgaris
ACCAAAAATTCTTGATTAATTAGGCCCATTAAATTGATAAAATGAGGAAGCCCAAAGCCCATTTTAATCTGTGAAAAAAAATCAACATGTCTTATTCTATTTTTGCAGATACATTTGACGAAGTCCAAAGCTGCAATCAAAGTAAAGGAAACGTGGCCACATTTTTCTTGGTCATTTTTGTCAGTCAGAATGAAGAGAGGAAGCAGGCCACATTTTTGTTCGGTGGTCATCGCCGGAAAAGCCCCTGCCACACACCACTCTAACAAGCCACCGGAGAATAAATCCACAGCCCATTCTCGCCGGAAATGGCCGCAGGTCACTAGACCAACGCAAAGCCGTCCACCGCCTGAAGCCCACTATTGCCGGAATTTGCAACAGAAGAAGAGAGGTAATCGTGCTTCCACTTGAAGAGTTGCTGGTAAAAAAGAGAAACGTGTTTTCTCAATTCGATTGTGTTAGGTATTTTGTGATTTGGGAGTAGAGTGTTATAATATATGCAAATGTATTATTATATTTTATGGATATAATATTAGATATATCCAGTGGGCTTTAGGCCCACAAGACTTAGGGTTAGGTATCCTTATATATTGTATCTTCCCTTTGTATTCTCTATGATTTATTCTACACATTCATTGTAACGGCAGTTCTTAATAGTATAATCTCCTGGCTTGGTCGCCCCCAGACGTAGTCACTTTGTGACGAACTGGGTCATCAATATTGTCCATTTACTTTTATGCTTTACGCTTTCTTCTCCATATTACAACACGTTATCAGCACGAGTCTCTACGAGCTTAAGGATTTACGAGAGGATTGCTCCAGCAATTTTTCAGATCGGATTCAAAACTCAGATTTTTATTTGGAAATTAAGCTATACTCTGTGAGTTTTAATTTACTGTTCTTTTCTGAAATTAAAAGGCATGTGTGTTCTGGTTATCCATTGAAATCCATGTTTAGGTATTTTTCGTACGCATATGAATATGCTTGTACACATATGTCTCCTGAACAAATATGCTTATCTGATTATTCATAACCTGCTCAGATGTTTTGCTCAATACATATGTTTCTGCAAAAAAAAAAATTGTTGCATGTCAAATATGAAATTCATATGAGCCGTATGTCTATTTTCTGTATCACATGCCTTCATATCTTGCTATCATATGTTTTGAAGATGCATGATCCAAACTGGACGTTTTATATATTTTTATATGATTTTGTATGCTGTCTTGTATGTTGTACACTGCGCTGCATAACAAAACCCCCAACAAAACCTGATACGAAATTCGATCCTTCCGATCGAACTATAACCCCCCTGTTTCAGAATCAATTACTCCAAAATTTTTTTTGAAAGCCCTTTTTCGAAAAATCAGAATCGTTTTCAAGATACAAATCGAAATTTCAGATACCAATATTCTGAAAACCTACCTATAGTCGATAATCTCGCGAACGCCGACGGCCCCTGAAGCGGCCGACGGCACGGCGGCTGACCGCAGATGCGCGACGGCATCAACCCCCCCTCCACAGCGACGCTGCTGTGCGACGGCGTGAGGTGACGACCTTGTACGATGGTCGACGACGGCGACCGTACGCCCGCGACGGCACTATGCCCTATGCGGCTACGCTCCACGACGGCGCTATAAACTGCGTCGGCCGAATCGAACGGCGGTGATACCTAGGCGTGACGTTGCTCTGCCTTGAACGCTAATGCGACGGCGACGCCTCGCCGAGACCCGACAACGCCGGCAGCGCCTGTAGGCGCAAATGCCGTGAGAGCGCGGTGCCGTAACGGCAACTCGCGACAGCGACGGCGACGTGTGCATACTCGGCCCAGATTTTTCGCCGATTTCTCCGCTCATTGACCGACTATATCCTCATTCTGAAAACTGAGACCATGTTCGCCCTAATTCCTGAATTTGGCCCCTTTTATTTAATTGGGCCCTTCCATTTTTTTTAATTAATTCAAATGGACCTTTTTTTTATTTATTGGGCCAACATATTTTTTATTTGGGCTGGTTACTAGGCCTTACCCCTTTTTTAATGGGCCGAAGCCTTTCCTTTTAATAATAAAAAAAAAAAAAAATTTATTAATTAATATTAATATTAATTAAATAATTCCTTAGGCCAATTTTTTTTAACTGATTGGGCATTTTATTTTAGTTGATCCTAATTAATTTGGATCCTAAAAATTATATTTGGGCCCGTTGTCCCATTAATAAAAAAAAAAAATATTCATAATGATATTATGAAAGCCCAAATCATCATTTTTTTTAAAGGCCTTATCCAATAATTATTTTTGGGTTAAAGTCCCATTAATAAATGTCTCACAAGTCATACACCCAATCCTTTATCAAATACACCCCTTTTAATAAATTGTCATTGCATTTTTTCTTAAGCCCTATTTTTTTAAATAATTGCTACAACACAATAATAAATTCTAAATTTATTAGTTCTTTTTCTTTGTAGCAACAAAAATGTCAAACATCACCAAACGCGAATTTGATGAACTGGCACTAGATGGCCACAATTACTTGACATGGGCTTTAGACGTTGAAATCCACTTAGCTTCAAAAGACTTATCCGACACCACCACTCAAGGGTGGAAATCCACTACTGCCCAAAAGGCACAAGCTCTTATCTTCTTAAGACATCATCTTCACAAAGATCTTAAGAATGAATACCTCACTGAAAAAGATCCATCAATGTTATGGAAATCCCTCCAGGATCGATTCCAACAACAACAAAATGTGATCCTCCCCGAAGCCAGACATGCTTGGACAACACTTCGTTTCCAAGACTTCAAGTCTGTGACGGAGTACAACTCCGCCCTACATCGCATAGTTTCACAGCTCAAGCTGTGCGGTGAACCGATCCCTGATGATCAGTTGATCGAGAAAACTCTTTCCACATTCCATGCTAGTAATCTTGTACTCCAGCAGCAGTACAGGGCCAAAGAGTATCAAACACACTCCGATCTTATTTCTGCACTTCTAGTTGCAGAAAAGCACAACCAATTGTTGATGAAAAATCACAATACTAGACCGGTTGGCTCACAAGCTGTGCCTGAAGCACATGCTACTCGGAGGAACTCTAGAGGCCATACACGTGGGAAAGGAAATGAGGCGAGTGGGGGACGCGGATCGACCCGAAGTCGAGGCCGTGGTAGGGGAAGAGGTAGAGGTCGCAACAATGCACAATCTAGTGCAACTGAAAAGAATGCACCTCAAGACAAACCATCGAGCTCAGGTACACAGAACAAGCAACTCTGTCACAAGTGTGGATGCGACGACCATTGGTCTCGCCAGTGTCGAACTCCAAAACATCTAGTGGAGCTATATCAACGCATGCTTAAAGACAAAAAGGGAAAAGCTCCTAAAGGTGAATCACACCACACCAACCTGCCAGAAGCAGGCTTTGATATGGAGAATGATGACCTCTTGGGTGATACAATGACTGTAGACGCCTTTGGAGACAATGAGTGATCGACATCAACCTGCTGTTTACTTGTTTTATTAGACTACTTGATACTATTTGCTATTTGGTTTGACCAGCATGTTTGACTGGCTTTTATCTTGACTATGATTGCATGATACTTTTATGGATTTTTTTCATTTATGAATGCTTATCAATGCTTTATTTTCACAGTCAAATCCAATTGTCGATCACTATTGTCTACAAAAATAATTTAATACGTTCTTGATAAAGTAGGACCTAAGTGATCCCTTGTGCGGCTGATCAATCAGCGTCTGTAATCTTGGCTCTCCTTAGCATTCCTCATATCTAAACGTAACCAAACATACACTTAAGTGCTTATGGAGATTAATGTGTTGTGCTTAGTAGATAGTGCTACTACACATACTATCTTAAAAGATAGACAATTTTTCCAAACATTAACCGAAAAGAAAGGAAGTGTAACTACTATTTCCGACGACGACATACAAATCGTTGGCTCCGGAAGAGCCTCGATCATTCTACCTATGGGTACCGAGCTGATAATCGAAAATGCTTTATTGTATCCACAATCAAAGCGTACCCTCCTCAGTTTCAAAGACATTCGACTGAATGGCTATCACATTGAAACAAATACTGAGGACAATAGTGAATATCTCTTGATGACTCACTATTTAAATTGTCGTAAACACACCGTCGAAAAACTTCCATCTTTCTCGTCTGGCTTGTATTACACATACATCAGACCCTCAAATCTCCATATAGCTCTTAATCTAAAATTTAATGATCCAAACTCTTTCAAACTATGGCATGAGCGGTTAGGACATCCAGGACAAACTATGATGCGTCGGATTATATGTAATTCATCAGGCCATAACATAACACACAACAGAATCCCTTCTGTTAATGAATACATATGTGATGCTTGCACAAAGGGTAAGCTAATAATTCGTCCTTCTAGTAGTAAAGTAAGAACTGAATCTCCTAAATTCCTTGAACGGATTCAAGGAGATATTTGTGGACCAATACACCCAGCATCTGGACCATTTCAGTACTTTATGGTCCTAATAGATGCATCCACTCGGTGGACTTATGTCACCATGCTATCCACTCGCAATACTGCTTTTGCAAAGCTTATTGCACAGATCATCCTGTTGAGATCTCAATTCCCAGATCATCCTATTAAATCCATTCGTATGGATAATGCCGGTGAATTCACCTCTAAGGCATTCGATGATTTTTGCATGGCACTGGGAATCAAAGTGGAGCATTCGGTCCCTCATGTTCATACTCAAAATGGTCTAGCTGAATCATTAATTAAACGTCTTAAATTAATCGCTAGACCACTACTACACAAAACGAACTTACCTGTTTCATGTTGGGGGCATGCAATCTTACATGCATCATCACTAATCCAATTCCGACCAACTGCATATCATGAATATTCCCCTATTCAACTCGTGCGTGGAAATGAACCTAACATTTCCCATCTGCGTACATTCGGTTGTGCAGTATATGTTCCAATACCACCACCTAAGCGAACATCTATGGGCCCACAAAGGAAACTCGGTATTTACATCGGTTTTGTATCTCCCACAATACTTAAATACCTCGAGCCTTTAACTGGGGATCAGTTTACAGCCCGTTTCGCTGACTGCACATTCGACGAAGATCTATTTCCGGCCTTAGGGGGAGAGAAAAATACCACAATTAATAAATGCCGTGAAATAACTTGGAACACAAAAGATCTTCAGTTCCTAGACCCACGCACAAATCAATCTGAACTTGAAGTTCAGAAGATAATAAATTTGCAATACCTAGCAAATAACCTGCCAGATGCATTCACTGATCATAAAGGAGTGACTAAGTCGCATATACCTGCGGTAAATGCGCCTCAAAGGGTTCAACTCCCTTTGAAGACAAATGTTAATCCCCCCATGCGCCAGAAGCGTAAAGGAAATATTAACATAAGCGAACCGAATTCGCGTAAGTGTAAAGCTAGCAAACACACTATGTCACCTCTAAAATCTCCTGAAGAGATTCGTCCTGCAGACGAAAATCAGAGTCAAAACGCACGTGCTAAATCAATTAATGACTCTGAGAAAGCGGAATCATCAGACCGATACCCTTTGGGAAATGAAGAGGATCTGGTCGATGTAAACATTGAAGTTTCAACAAACTTCGTAAACACGGGAGAAACTTATAACAGAAATACAACTGTTGTCGACAACACATTTGCAGCCTTAATTGCCTTCACCATCTCTAATAATGATCTAGATCCAGAACCCAAAACTATATCCGAGTGCCGGAAGCGCTCTGATTGGGTGAAATGGGAAGCTGCAATAAAGGCAGAGCTATACTCGCTAAACAAACGAAATGTTTTCGGTTCCATCGTTCGTACCCCGAATAATGTAGTCCCTGTTGGATACAAGTGGGTATTTGTACGAAAGCGAAACGAGAACAATGAGATTGTGAGATACAAAGCGAGGTTAGTGGCTCAAGGGTTTTCGCAGAGACCCGGTATCGATTTCGATCAAACTTACTCTCCTGTTATGGATGCCATAACATTCCGCTTCCTAATATCCCTGGCAGTTAAACTAAACTTAGAAATGCAGCTAATGGACGTAGTTACCGCATACTTATACGGATCATTAGATTCTGACATCTATATGAAAATCCCTGATGGATTAACTATTCCCCAAATGAGGAATAACGAACATCGTAGTATGTTCAGCATTAAGTTGCAACGCTCGTTATATGGCTTAAAACAGTCAGGTCGTATGTGGTATAATCGACTAAGCGAATTCCTCCTGAAGAAGGAATACGTAAATAACGAGGCTTTTCCTTGTGTCTTTACTAAGAAATCCCTTAATGGTTTTTGCATCATCTCGGTGTATGTGGATGATCTAAACATTATTGGAACAAGGAAAGAGATTGAAGAAGCAAGTTCAATCTTAAAAACTGAATTTGAAATGAAAACTTTGGGTAAAACCAAGTTCTGTCTCGGTCTGCAGATCGAGCATTTCCCTGAAGGAATACTGATACACCAATCAGCTTACCTAAGGAAAGTGTTGGAGAGATTCCACATGGATAAATCTCATCCTTTAAGCACTCCAATGGCTGTCCGTTCCCTTGATTTGGAAAAGGACCCATTCAGACCTAAGGAAGATACCGAAGAGCTATTGGGACCTGAAGTTCCATATCTAAGTGCAATTGGTGCACTGCTCTATCTTGCAAACTGCACTAGGCCCGACATTGCCTTTGCAGTCAATCTACTTGCAAGGTTCAGTGTCTCCCCTACGAGGAGACATTGGAATGGTGTGAAACATATCCTACGATATCTTCAAGGTTCTCAAGATCTTGGTCTTTTCTATCGAAGAAACCAAGACAACACGCTTATAGGTTATGCTGATGCTGGTTATCTATCTGATCCCCATAATGCGAAATCGCAAACGGGTTATGTTTTCCTCTGTGGTGGAACAGCCATTTCATGGAGATCTGTCAAACAAACTTTGGTGACCACATCGTCAAACCACTCAGAGATCATAGCTCTGTACGAAACTGCACGAGAATGTGTGTGGTTAAAGTCCCTTATAAAACACATTCACGATTCGTGTAATATCCCTTCTGTTGACTTAAGCCCTTCAATTATCTACGAAGATAATGCTGCATGTATTGCACAAATGAGCAACGGTTATGTCAAAGGGAACTTGACGAAACATATATCCCCTAAATTCTTTTATCCTCACGAACTCCAGAAGAGTGGTGAGATCACGATAAAACAAGTACGCTCAAGTGACAATCTAGCTGATTTGTTCACTAAATCCCTTCCCACTTCGACTTTTGAAAAGTACGTACATGGAATCGGGATGCGTCGACTTGGAAGGTTGTTATCTTCAGGGGGAGTAACAAATGTTAAACAATCCTGATGATTGTATCCTCGAGGCCATTTGTAACACTCCACTAAGTAACACTTGCATTCTTCCTTGTCATATTATATCCAAGGGGGAGTGTTATAATATATGCAAATGTATTATTATATTTTATGGATATAATATTAGATATATCCAGTGGGCTTTAGGCCCACAAGACTTAGGGTTAGGTATCCTTATATATTGTATCTTCCCTTTGTATTCTCTATGATTTATTCTACACATTCATTGTAACGGCAGTTCTTAATAGTATAATCTCCTGGCTTGGTCGCCCCCAGACGTAGTCACTTTGTGACGAACTGGGTCATCAATATTGTCCATTTACTTTTATGCTTTACGCTTTCTTCTCCATATTACAACATAGAGAAGCAGGACACTTTTGTTTTGTTTCTAATTTGTGGACTTGAGCGTAACAAATACTCCAAAAAACTTTTAAATGATCCTACCTACGGTTTTCTGCCACTCCAAGCTTCAAATGGTATTTGGTCCGGCGAGTATATTGCATTTTTGGTTCCACATGTCACGCTTGATCGTGATTTTGGTCTCAAAATTAGCACTTTTGGTCCCATTCGCATATTTTGTAGCACTTTTGGTCCCGCCGTTATAATACCGTTAACTTTTTGCGCTTTTGATCCCAAACTTTTAACAAGTCACATCGAGTTGCTAGAGATAACACGACAATCGCCTGCTTGCCAAACATAGAGCATCAGACCAACCAATTTGGTAACACTTAAAGAAAGCAAAATCAAACAGAAATTAAGTTGCCTATGCAAGAATTAAAACCACTTCAATGTATGTTGGGACCTTATAATTAGATACAACTAAACAGAGTGAGGGCTAATGAATGGAGGAATTAATCAAAGCAAGCCTAGGCTAGACATAAGAATTCAAGCTCTTAAATCTTCCTAATATTTAAATGCATTGAAATCTAGTAACCCCACAGCAAGATTTTACAAGTTTTGCCATCAATGATTTTCAATTTCATAAAGTTCACATATATTTACACAAATTGAATAAAATCTAAGCGCTCATATTGCTGTTGACCAAATTACCCCTACAAAATGCACCATGCAATTTAACAAACTCTGTCCTCATATGAACTGTAAGAGAATTTCTAGTACGCATGAAGACGACGGCAAGAAAATCAAAATTGTCAAAAAAGAAAAATAAAAAATAAAAGAACATGCCTGATAGAATCAAAATTCGAAATGAATCACCAAGAGAGACAGAGCATTTAAGAAGTTTTAGAAATTCTGAAAAATGAAGCCAAAATCAATTAAGGGGAAAATCGCTGTAACTCTAACGCTTTTAAGGATACGATGATTATCCAGAGATTTATATCACCATATATGTATACTTACAAAGAATGCAAAAGTAAAAAATTGATAATTGGAACATTTTCTGGCCGCTCAGCACATATTGTGTAGGTGCCGATAAAAATTAAAAAAAATAAAATTTAAAATAGATAAAAATATAGACATAGGATCATCTGCATAGGCCAATTTTTACATTATTGATATTTATTGATATTAGAAAAAATATTTATTAATATCACAATATAATATTGTGTAAATTTCTTTTTTTGCCCATTAAGAGAATATTTTCTTTTTTTGCCCTTTCAAGATAAATTTCTTTTTTGCCCAGTTTATACATAAAAAAAGTCAATTTACTATTACTACTTCAATTTTAATTCACGTTGACAATTGGCTAGCAAAATGGTTGTCAATTAGTTGACAAACTATTCAGCATATAAGATAAGTTTGGTTATGAGTGTAATAAATTAGAATTTGCAATTGGTTTTTATAGGAGCCGCTATGCTATGTTTAAGTATTTAGATGAATATTAAATATTATTTTATAAATAAATATATGTTTAAATTTGACTTATTTTTATTATAATTATATATTTTTAAATTGATTTAAAAATAATGTAAGATCAACGGGACAGGTTGGACCCGATGGGGCCCGAGATGGGTCCTTAAATATTTAGTCGTGGCGGGTTCTGATATAGATCAAATCCGTTCCGAACCAGTCCGTTGCCATTCCTAAAAAAATCTTAATTTTTCTACCAATTTTTTTTTACGTACATCCTGTGGAATTTGTTGTGTAATTGAAAAAAATCAATGAGACCAAATCTGAAAAATATTGATTAAATGACTAAACACCTTGATTAGTGTGAAATTTTTTCGAAATTATTATGCTTTTATTGCTCATTTTAATAGGATTTCATATATTTTTTTTACACTAAATTGATTAATTGAGTTTAACTGTGAAAATATTTTTTGTGTTATAATTTTATATAAAATTTGAGATAAACTCATGATTAAAATTGTAAGATTACCATTTGGATTTATTTTAAATATTGTTATCATTTAAGGCCCAGGTTATACGCACTAACCTTTTTGGTAAATACACTATCCGGATGAATACATTATCCTTTCGGGAAATACACTATCCTTTGTTCGGTAATTTTTTTTGAAATTTTTTTTATTTTCTAAGCATTTTTTTCGAACCTAGTGAAAAAATGAAAATTTGTTAGAAATTTTTTACCAAAGCTGCTAGGAAAAAAGAGAAACGTGTTTTCTCAATTCGATTGTGTACGCTACTCGTGCGTGTTGTGTGACTTTGTCCAGAAAAGTTGCAAGAATTTACGATCGTGCAAGACACACGGCAAAAAAAAGAAAAACTGAATTTGGGCTTAAAAGCCCACTTCCCATCAGATTAAAAGGAAAGAAGAATCCACATACAACAGATTACACACGCAGCATACTAGGTCTCCAAGAGGTGGGAACCTCTTCCCCACACACATTTACACACATTAAGTTAGGGGTTTTAATTTCTCTTCAATATTTTTAGTTAGATTTTAGTGGATCTTTAATTTCTTGCAAGAATTGAGTTGTTAGACTCCACTGACGTGATATTCTTCCTTTGTATTTCATTTGATTTAATATTTTTAGTTTATTGTTTTATTGTTATGGGTTTATTGAGATTGATCATGATCTAAACATAGTGTGTTCAGGGTGATTGAGATTGAGTGGGGATTAAATAATTTTATTGTGTTTATGCTTTGATTTTAATTTGTTAGATAATTCAAGAAATCATATTTTGTGGATTACTTGAGCTTTAACTGATCGTTCTTCTTTGATTATGCATTTAAATTGGGTGAACAACAAGCGAGAGTTGCGTTTGTTTGTTTTTGTGTATTGTTGAGCGGAGTGAAATATTAAATTGCTAGTGTTAGGACGTCTGTTACACCGAAAGTGGATAGATCATAGAGAACACTCTCGATTAGTTACTAGATTAAGTAGGCAGCAAGCGAGAGCTGCGTTATTTGATTTGGTGAGAGTTTTTATCTAGTTTGATTGTTTAATAGATTGAGATTGAGCATAGATGCAATAAGTTATTGAAATTCATTTGATTGAAATTACCCGAAGTACATCTCAACCTCACTTAATTTGGTAGTTTAATTTAGTCGCTTTGATTTTATTTTTTCTTTGCTCAAAACCCCGGAAAATTTATTGCTTTTGTAGATTTATTATCATTTCATTTCTTATTGTCTTCTTGCACTAGAACACCTCACTAGGGTTCGATATTTTTTATAACTTGGTCAAACTTACCACTATAAAGATCCTATACACTTATAGTTTAGTGAATTTGTGAAAACCAATTGAATTTGTGTATCACACATGTAAGTAGGAGTAACTATAGGACTAACAGCACAAATATTACATTTAACAAAAAAATTAATGGCTAGAACCAATTTTTGTAAATTTCGTAACATTTGGGACTAAAAGCGCAACTAAAAATCGTATGAGACTAAAAATGCAAGAAAAAAAATCGCATGGGACCATCCTAGTCTTGATCCTGATGTAAACTAAAGATCAGCGCTGTTTCAAGAATATGTGATTAGGTTCTGCCATTAGCATATATCTGCAGCAACAGGACAGAGTTAGGATTCAAGCTTACTCAATTTTATATCTTTTGTGGATCGGAGAAGCAAGCTCACTCTTCTTCAATCCTCGACTTATCCAGCCATTGCACGAAAGCCCAGGGTCTATTCCACACAATATATCCCTAGATATACCATTTCATACACCATCCTAAATCTCAATATCAAAATCAAGCAAATAATTTCAAGAATGCTCATAGATCAAGAACAATTATAACACTTATATAGCAAACTGAGTTAATATCATGAACCTTAATAACAACATAGTCTCACCCTATCCAAACCTTTGGGAAGAGGATCGACAGCAAATGTAGGAATCTCATCCATAAGGTTGTCACGTCTTCCCGAATGAAGAATCCTAGTGAAGGTCCCCATGTTCGAACCAGGCAAATATCCTTCATCTTCATATACCAGTAGTATATAATCCTACACTGCCATTTGCTATACAAGGAATCGATGGCTATAAGGGCCACATGAAAAGGCCGACTTTCATTCTTTGGCTTCTTCACATACTCAGACATCTCCACCAAAGGATCAATCACTAGTTGTTTCGAGTTTTCACTCGACAACCATTTGATAAGACCTTGTTGCTGATAATGAGCGATCATTGTTACAAAGTTATATGTCAAGACGAAAGCACCAATACACAACAGTACCAACAAAAAGGGCAATGCCTTCCTCATCTTTGTCCTCCCTAACATTTTAACACATCAAAAAGCTAATGAAACGAATAGCACATAACATAGTGGCATTGAATCAATCCATCATCATGAAACTACAACTATGTACCTATAGAAGTAAAAAAGATTTGGTCAGCTCGACGTAAGAATTGCTTCGAGTTGCTAGAGATAACACGACAACAAGGTACTATAATCGTCTCCTTTCCAAACACAGAGCATCTGACCAACAAATTTGGTAACTCTTAAGGAAAGCAAAATCAAACAGAAATTAAGTTGCCTATGCAAATTAGGTTTTCATTTTCTCCATGAAAAAATTAAAATTACTTCAATGTTGGGACCTTATAATTAGATACAACTAAACAAAGTGAGGGCTAATTAATGGAGGAATTAATCACAGCAAGGCTAGGCTACATATTAGAATTCAAGCTATTAATTCTACCTAAAATTTAACTGCATTGAAATCTAGTAATCCCACAACAAGATTCTACCTAAAATTTAACTGTTGACCAAATTACCCCTGCAAAAAACACCATGCAATTTGACAAACTCTTCCCTCATATGAACTGTAAGAGAACTTCTAGAAGTTTCCAACGAAAACGCATAAAGACTACGGCAAGAAAATCAAAATTATCAAAAAAAAGAAAAGCATGCCTTATTGAATCAAAATTCGAAGTGAATCACCAACAGAGACAGAGCATTTAAGAATTATTAGAAATTGTGAAAAAAGAAGCCAAAATTAATTAAGAGGAAAATTGCCAAGGTTTTTAGGGATATGATGATTATCCAGAGATTTAATTTGGGTCGATCAAGAAACCCAAAATCATCATTCCAGAACATGTGATTGGTGTGATTAATTGCTTGAAATTTTTGTGTTTAATGACTTATTTTGATTGATTTCTTATATTAATTTATACTAAATTGACTGTTTGTGCTTAATTTTTTAGAAATGTATCATTTTGCTATTTTTGTAAGAAATTGAGCAAATAATTGCATACTATTTTTATTAAGTCAAGTGAGGAAATGAGTTGAGATGAAAAATATTGTGTTAAATAAATTAAATGGAAGAAAATTCTTTAGGCTCATTTTTTTTTTTTTATCATGTGATCATGTGATATCAATATCTGAATACGTTTCTTTTTAATGCAGAGGCAATTAAATAGGAAAATTAGTCCACTTCCTTCACACATTTTCTCAACCACGCCGGAGAGAGTCTCGCCTGAAACTCCACGTTCATCCCCTGCCACAGCAGCCGCTTACCTCGCCGTCGAAGTCACCTGCTGAAGAAAGAGCAGCCGCCACACCACTGACTTCACTGCGACTCTCCGGAAATTGATAGCTGCCGTCTTCGAAACTCCATCGCCGGAAACAGAGCAGCCCCTGTTCTCGCCATTGAAGCATCGGTACGAAGCCCCTGCACAAACCCACCAACCACCACACTGCTGCAATCAGCCACCGCCTCTCAACCGGAATTCGTCCGCCGGAGAAGACCACTCTTCGCCGCCCCCTGTTCTCGTTGAAGAAGACGTCCGCCGTCGCGAATCCAGAGCCCGTACCGCCGGAAGTTCTCTCAGCTGCGCGATATCTGTTTGAAGAAGAGGAGAAGAAACGTGCTTCCAGTTGAATAATTGCTTGAATTGAAAAAACGTGTTTCCACTGGCCTTGTTCGTGCAAGGATGCTCGTTCGAGCATTATACAGAATTTTACGAAGCAAAATCTCATTTAATCGGACTCGACCAACTATTGCTCGAGTACAGCTCCTCGATCGAGTTTCTCTCAAATAAAAAATTGTTAACACGCTTTTCAAGTTGTGCTCGACCAACTCTTGCTCGATCATGCAGAGAGATTCTTCCACAGTGACACATATTAGAATTTTGATGTCTTCTTAGTTTAATTTTGGTTAGTGATGTTGGAGGTGGAAAATGAGAATGAATGAACATGACAAAAACTTGTATGAACCCGAGTTCACTGTGAACTCGGGTTATTAATTATCACTGTCATGTGTATATACTATCACTATTATGTATATTCACTATCACTGTTATGCATGTACAATATCACTGTTAAAAAATCAAGTATATATTTATAACAGTGATAATATATATGAATAACAGTGATAGTTCATGTGAACTCGAGTTCACAAGAGACCTGCTCAATGAACATTAATTAAGATTCATTCTCATTACTCATGTTTGATATAATTTATTATATATGAATGAAATATAAAAATAGGTTAAACAAAATGGTAATCACTAATTTTATAGTGCAACTATACGGGTGTGTTACTCAAAGTCTCGCGAGAGATACATGACATTTGTTTTACCAACATCCCTTGGATCGAAATATAAAAGATCATATAAAAAAGAATTACTTTGCATGGCTCACATTACTTCTCAAATTAATTCCCGTGAAACCCAAATCACAATAGAAAAGGAAGTTGATTGGATTGAAACAGCAAATTAATCCATATATTAGGAACAAACAATTCATGTTGAATGACTCTCTAGTATGTATTCGTTGAAACAAAAGTTTATTGCGTTTGGTCCTTAATTATATATATCTATCAACAGTGCCAAGGATTTGAAAACATAATCATTATACATACAAACAACATTTGTTTCATACATAACTTACAGTATCTTACAGAATTGACAAATTAAACAATAATAATGAGAGGTAAAACTTGAAAACATTAATGAAACTGAGAGCGGTGCACCAGCATTAAATCGTATGAAACGAGGCGAAGGCCAGGATTATTTATGGATATGGCTTTCCAGTCCGAACCATCCTTGTCGTTGTAGCAGTGTTGAGCCAGTTAAATCCAACAACTTCAACGATGACACCTTACTTAGCAGGCGATGTGGCAGCATTCTCAAGCCGTCGCAGTAATTGATCTTCAAGTGGGTAAGAGAAGGCATTATGACAAAATCTTTTGCTTCTTCTTCCGTTATGTCCTCCCACTCCTCCCATTTTAAGTTAAGCCAAAATCTCAAAGACTTCAATTTGGGAAAGGCAATAATATCTCCTTGTCCTCTTGTTGTTCCCAAGAATTCTCGTCCCACAATTTTCATTGCTCCCATATGACCAAGTGTAATGTCTTCCAGGCAAGATAATTTACCAAAGGGTGGCAATGGCGTCAGCTGACTGCAATCATAGAGAGAAAGGTTCCTTAGTTAGTTGAGAGGCGAGACCATCTACAGCGGAAATTTGGAGCCCCCGTAACTCTGGATTCTCAGTATACTCAAGTTAGGATGGGGCTGAAGAGCTTCCATTAAATCCATCCATACTCTGCATGACACTGATCCATCCATCCATTCATACAGCAACTGAAATTGAAAACGTATTTCAAAATTTGTAATGTGTATCCCATTCCTTAATTCAGCTTTCCGGGCATCCTCAACCACCTCATTCAAATCACCATCTAATCTGATGTACAGTCATAAACATCCCTTTAAGTTCTTCGATTTCGATTCCAACTTGATCCCACCAATTCCCATGGGATATTCACTCAGTTTGTTAACAAGTCTTTCTGGAATTTTACAAAGATCACACCCATCATTATTCAAGGTTTGCAGTTTTTGCAAATTGCATAAGCTCTCTGGCAACTCCTTTAGAAACATATTCCACATTAAATTAAGGTGCCTCAAGTGAATTAAATTGCCAATTTCCTTTGGAATCTCTTCAATGCCACAATCACTCAAACAAAGACTTTGCAAGTAATAAAGTTGGAAAATGACTTTAAGGTCTTCACGTGAAAATTCACTAATTCCATTCAAGATCAACCGCCTCAAGTGAATAAGTTTGTTCATTCTTCGTGGAATACTTTCAGTAATATCCTGAAATTCTAACACCCTCACACGCACTATGCAATCACAGATATTTGGAAAGGCTTCTTCACCGCAATATAAAGTACAAAACTCGCTCACCATGGAAACATGTGAAGGCTTACAAACTGGGCGGGTTGTGCATCTTTTCATTCCTTTTGCCTCCGCCTTACTCTTATTTTTTAGAAATTGAGCAAAATCATGTACTATATCATGCATCTTACAATATTCAATTTCACCCGAATCACCTGTCTCAAAATCTTGAAATAGAGAACGCATTGCCAAAATATCAAAATACTTTCTCCCGTTTAGTTCCATGTTGTCAATATTGGAGCCCAAATAACCAAGTGCCATCCAATTTTGTATTAACTTCTCAACATCAATCCTAGTATCTTTAGGAAAGAATGCACAATACGAGAAACAACGCTTAAGTATTGGGGACAATTCATTATAGCTCAAAAGCAAATGGGGGAAAAGATCTACTTCGGCTTCCTCCATTTGCCATATTTCACTATCCAATACATTGCCCCACTGTTCTAAGTTGCTCTTAAAACGCAAAAGACTTCCCAAAGTCTTCACAGCAAGTGGCAAGCCCTGGCACTTTTCAGCTATTTTCTTTCCAATGTCCTCAAATGCGCCATCATTCTTTCCTTGAAGAGCCACACTACACAGTAATAACCAAGAATCATTGTCCGAGAGCAGTCCCAGACGACATATGTCACTCTCCCTTGAACCCATAACTTTTACAACCCTCTCACTTCTTGATGTTACCAAAATCTTACTACCACCTCCACCACATCGTAGGGAGTTTTTCAGGGATTTCCATTTGTTTGGATCTTCTGTCCAAACATCATCAAGCAGAAGAAAAAACTTCCTTCCAGAAGTAGACTCTTTTACTTGTTTAAAGAGGACATCCAGGCTATCGGTATTTGGAGAACTTCCCACCTCTATGCTCTCAAGAATCCTTTTGGCAACAACAGCCAAATCAAAGGGATCAGAGACACATACCCAAATCCTCAAATCGAAAGATTCCACTATCCGATTATCATTATATACCATCTGAGCCAGAGTTGTCTTCCCAAGTCCCCCCACGCCCACTATAGATAGTAAAGGAAAGCCTGATTCCTCTTGCCTGCGACCATCATCAACAAGTTTCTATACAAGATCATCTCTATCCTGATCTCGTCCACGGACTTCAGTTAAGTCGATCATGGATGTAGATTGATCTCGCCAAGATGCAGGCGAAGTATCAACACTGCTAGGCTCGGAAACCACAAAACCATACTGACCTCTCTCTTTCAAGATTTCATCAAGTTTTTTCTTGACATTTAGTATTTTTTTGCCAATGCTATGACGGACAGCAACTTTGTTGAAAGACAAACAGGAAGATGATGGGACGAAGGAGCATACCTTTTGCTTGGAATTAGGAGCTGCTTCCATCTGAAGTTTAAGAAGAGCATAGTCCCATTCGTCCAAGACGTCCTCCATTTCGTAGGCCGTGTGTTCGAGCCTGGACAACCAGTAGTTGATATTCTTGTCCTTAAATCTTCGAATTTCAGCATCATCCAACACGTTTCTGATGGTTTGCAGGTCCTCCGCGAGACTGTGAACCTTCTCCTCGGAGCCTCTGACGAGATTGATATGGTGCTTCGCCTGCTCTTCTATCAGACCAATCAGTCGCTCAGCTGCCACAGAAATGATTGCGTCCGCCATTGATCACTGCTCTCTACCTCTCTTTTTCTTAGTTATTAGTGTTTTTTGTTATGTATGTTTGGTGCTGTGACTAATGATATGATGATATTAGTGACTTCACAATTTGTTTATTCGTTTCTTGGTAACTTGTTCACAATTTGTATAAGACAAGTTGGCAGGAATGAGGATTTCCTTTAATTATAAATATTCTTATTCTATCTTTGAATATAACTAAGGTATAAAGTTTCCCAATGACCCACCCTTAATTCGTGGATTGTAATTCACACTCTCAGCCCCTTTTTGTTTATATGTCAGCTTTACGTATTGAGAGAATATACACGAGTGAGTCTCTTGTATCTCACTCAACAGTTTAAGATTATTTATACTGAAAAATGTGATTTGATTATATTAAAAAGTGTGAGTTAATTACACTAAAAAGTTTATACTACTGCTAACAATTTTCATTGTAAACGTCATAGTATAGTATAGTTTACCATGCATCAAGTGCATTTGAGACATACTTTTATAAATCTAGTATACAGTGCACTCACTCAACAATTGAGACTATTTATATTGAAAAACATGGGCTGATTATCTTAAAAAGTGTGAGTTGATATTAAATGTTTTAGTGTAGTGAAAATAATTTTAACTGTTAAAACGAGGGCGCAATGCACCAGTAGCATTTGAAATATTCTTTATATGTTTCAACTTTTGTGCTTTAATTTGCTTTAATATATACCACATTACTTTTGGGAGGCATTTTTTTTATCACTTAAACTTAGCGAGTCTTTTTTTCCTTACTCTTGGGGCACCCAATGTCACAAATTTGATCCAATAAAAGTATTATGCATTTTCAAACCATGTTTTCATCCAGCGAGGAGGAATTATTTTTATCTCTAGACAAGTCTTTGATTAATTAAGTTTTCATTATAAAAAGGAGGCCACTACCTACAACACATCTATTTTCACAAAGGCTATTACTCCCTCTGTTCCACAGGAATTTGCACACTTCCCTTATTTGGACGTCCCACATAAATTTGCACACTACTAAAAAAGAAAACATTGTTTTGCATGCACACTCACCAACTTATACACATATATTTACCCATTTACCACTACTTTATATATAAAATACATTTTTCTTAAAAAATGTGCCGTCCCGTAGGGTGCAAATTCCTACGGGCCGGAAGGGGGGAGTAGTATTTTTTAACTCACTTGTCCATCGCACGCCTAACATGCATGTTATTGAATCAAAATAAAATATAAAAAATTGCATTTTAGAGACCAATTTAATAACATCAATGGCAGTCGCTATTTTTAGTTTTCAATTTAACTAATAATTTTTGTGCGGTTTCTTTTTTTTTTTAAATAATTTATTATTAGCGACCAACAAGACAACACTAAATTTAGTTTTTTTAATTATTTAATATGAGCGATCATCACTTGTCGTTCACTAAATTTTGCGTGAATAATATATAAAAAAGGAGGGCAGATGGGTTCATGAACCCACAGAGGTTCTGGACAAGGCTCTGCCACTAGGCCAACAGACCACTAGGTTATTTATGTGGCTCATATATGCAATAGACTTCAATTGGTCTATATAAATATTGAGTGTAATGTGCTCACAGGGAATCAAATTGTCAGACTTCCATGCTACTTGGATGATCGATGTTTCACTCGAACACTTGCTTTTCATCTATTTTTATGTTTTTAATATTTTACATTGCTATGAATTTTCTATTTGTTATTTAATTTTTTATGCTTTTAATTATATGATGATATTAGTGACTTCACAATTTGTTTATTCGTTTCTTTCTTTCTCGGTAACTTGTTCACAATTTGTATAAGAGAAGTTGGTCTCTGAATTAAAGTAAGAATGAGGATTTCCTTTAGTTATAAATATTCTTATTCTATTCGTGGATTGTAATTGACATTCTCAGCCCTTTTTTTTGTTTATATGACATTATTATCGATTTTCAGTGTAAAGTTCTCAGTGTAGTGTAAACAACAACCTCAATTAATTGAGTGGATGCACCATATGCCAAGTGCACTCGAGACATTCACTATATATTTCAACAGCTTTTGCGCTTTAATTTGTTTTAGTACTTCATTACTCTTGTGAGGCATTTAATTTTTTTATCACTTAAAAATAGCAAGTGGAAGTTGTTGATGGTATTATTTTATTTTGCATAGTCATCACCCAAATTATTCTTTCATTTCGTGTTTTTGGTTCAAAATGTTTTCCTTACACTTGGGACATACTACGTCACAAAATTTTCACACATTCCTTTCTTCCCCACTATTTTGTAAATTAAATTAAATTATTAGAGAAGTTAGCCTTTGAAGTAAAGTAGGAATGAGAAATTCCTTTAATAATAAATGTTCTTATTCTATCATAGAATATAACTAAGGAATAAAGTTTCCCCAAAACCTTAATTCGTGGATTGTAATTGACATTCTCAGTAATAAAGTTTATATGTTAGCTTTACGTTTTGAGAGAATATAATGAGTAATGTTCCTTTCAATCTGGTACACGGTGCACTCACTCAACAATTGAGACTATTTATTTTTAAAAAGTGGGTTGATTATATTGAAAAGTGTGAATTTATTACACTAAAAAGTTTACACGGCTAAATAATTTCAACTATTTAGCTAGTGCATCATACATTAGGTGCATTTGAGACGTTCTTATTTAGCTAGTGCACCATACATCAGGTGCATTTGAGACATTCTTTGTAGAGTAAGTCTCTTATAAACCTAATACACAGTGCACTCACTCAACTAGTGAGACTATTTATACTGAAAAACATTGATTGATTATACTGAAAAGTGTGAGTAATAGATATTATCTTAAAAAATTTGTACTATTATCGATTTTCAGTATAAATGTCTTAGTGTAGTGTAAATAACTTTAACTGGTGAACGAGTGCATCATTCAACAGCCTTTGTGCTTTAGTTTGCTTTAATATATACTTCATTACTTTTTGAGAGGCATTCTTTTTCTCACTTAAAATTAGCAAGTGGAAGCTTGATATGTAGTATTATTCTTCGCTACGTGTTTTTTATCCAAAAAAGTATTATGCATTTTTGTGGGCTACAGTGATAAACATAAAGGATATAACCATTCTTTCATCGAGCGAGCAGGAATTATTTTTATCTCTAGACAAGTCTTTGATGAATTAAGTTTTCCTTATAAAAAGGAGGCCAACAGGGTCTATTTTCCCAAAGGTTATTAGTATTTTTTAACTCACTTGTCCGTCACGCCTAACATGCATTGTTATTGGATCAAAATATATATACTATAAAAATTTCATCAAGCACAAGAAGAAACTTCCTCAAGTGAATAAGATTTTTCATTCCTCAGGGGAATACTTCCATAACAATACTCAAATGCTAACACCCTCTCACGCACTATGCAATCACAAATATTTGGAAGGGGCACTTCTCTGCAATATAAAGTACAAAACTCGCTCGCCGTGGAAACATGTGTAGGGTTACAAACTGGGCGGGTTGTGTACTTTGTTATTCCTGATGCCTCCACCTTACCCTTATTTTTTAGAAACTGAGCAAAATCATGTACTATATCATGCATTTTACAATATAAAATATCTCCCAAATCACCTCTCTCAAAATCTTGAAACAATTGCTAGAATATCAAAGTACCTTCTCCCTTTTAGTTCCATGTCATCATTATTGGAGCCCAAATTACCAAGTGCCATTCAATTTTGTATTAACTCCTCTACATATATCCTAGTGTCTTTAGGAAAGAATGCACAATACGAGAAGTAGTGCTTGAGTGCTGGAGACAATTCATTATATAGCTCAAAAGCAAATGAGGCAAAAGATTTACTCCAGCTTCCTCTATTTGCCATATTTCACTACTCAATATGTTGCTCCACTATTCTAAGTTGCTCATAAAATACAAAAGGCTTCCCAAAGTCTTCGGAGCAAGCGGCAAGCCCTTGCACTTTTCAACTATTTTCTTTCCAATGTCCTCGTATGTTCCAATGTCAACATTCTTTCCCTGAAGAGCCATAATACACAATAATAACCAAGAATCATAGTCCGAGAGCAGTCTCGGGCAATATATATCACTCTCCCTTGAGCCCATAATTTTTACAATCGTCTCACTTCTTGATGTCACCAAAATCTTACTACCAACTCTACCACATCCCAGGGAATTTTTCAGGGATCTCCATTTGTTAGGATCTTCGTTCCTAATATCATCAAGCACAAGAAAAACTTCCTCCCAGAAACAGACTCTTCCCCCCCCCCCCCCCCCCCCCCCCCCCCCCCCCACAAACACTACACGAACGCTTGATTCATCTTGGCCGCCACCCTTATCCATAATCCTATTAACAAGATCATCTCTATCCTGATCTCTTCCATGGACTTGAGCTAAGTCGACCATGGATGTAGATTGATCTCGCCAAGATGCAAGCGAAGCATCAACACCTGGCTCGGAAACCACAAAATCATATTGATCTCTCTGTTTCAAGATCTCATCAAGTTTTTCCTTAACATCCAGTATTTTATTGGCAATGGTATGACGAAGAGCAACTTTGATGAAAGACAAATAGGAAGATGATGGGATGAAGGAGCATACCTTTTGGTTGGAATTAGGAGCTTCTTCCATCTGAAATTTGAGAAGAGCGTACTCCCATTTCGTATGCTGTCTGTTCCAGCCTCGACAACCAGAAGTTGATGCTTTGGTCCTTGAATCTCCGATTCTTAGCATCGTTCAACACATTTCTGAGATTACGGAGGTCCACCGCAAGAGTGCGAACTATGTCCTCGGCGCCTCTCACGAGATTGATATGGTGCCGAGCCTGCTTTTCCATTAGACCAATCACTCCATCTGTCGCCTCTGCCATTGATCCCCTGCTCTCTACCTCTGTTTTCTTGGTAATTGTAATTATTTTGTTTTGTTTTGATTTATTTTATTTTTTTCCTTTGATGAATGATGAAACTAATCCTTATTAATACAAGAATTTATTGTTATAAAATCAAATAGTTGGTAAAGCTCAGCCACTAGACTTGGAATCTGGTGATTTATGGATTGTTGGGAAATTTAGTTAATTTGGAATTAATTGATTTTTTATTTTATTTTTTTGCATGGGACACTCTTACGTGTGAGACTAATTAATTAGAGAATTAAATATTAATCTCTTGAAAATTAGTGGAGATGGGATTGTTCTACTCACAGAGTAGATTACGTGATGTATTTAAAATCTCTTTTTGTGAGGGGAAACTAAATTCAAAATGCTTAATCTAATTTTCGATGTACAAAGTCCTATAAAAAATTTGGCAATATGAAGGCAAGCAAGTCTCTCAAGTCTCATCACATAAATGGTGAATTAATTATAATTCAGAAGTAGAAGTTGGGAAAGGAATAAGACGCGATGAAGATGTCAGTTTTCCTATATGAATTAGCTAGCTAGGCCAGCAGGTTGAGTTGGTCTTTGTTAATTTGCATTAATTATAATAATCCTATGGGCCAATAATTGTTATCAAGTTATAAATATTGTTCCGTAGTTTTGATTTGGATCAAGGATCATATACATTTGTGCTTTAAACCATAAATTTTGTTTTGGATTCAATAAATGTAATATAAAAAATATTGATATTGATTCTTATAATTTATTGAGGAATTATTTAAGAGATGTGGCAATGAAAGCTGCATTTGAATTAAAAGTGAAAATTGTGTAGTTTTATCTTGGATGAAATCTGATTAGCTATAATCATAGTAGGAGTATGATCAAACAGAGAAAATCATACTTGAGTATTTTTACTGGAAGATAAGTTTTGAGACTATAAATGTTTCAATCCCGTGCATTGTGTGATGCATAGACAGAAGGGGGTTCGACAATGGAGAAGCTGAAACAAGCTATCGTATCTTGATATGAATTTACACCGCGCCTTGAAATAAATATGGAAGAGTGGGAGTCAATCAAATGTTGTCAATGTGGAGATCACATCTCCACAAGACCTCAACCGGCGACTTGCCCACTGGGTCGCCAAACAACCCAGTCACTATCCACGGAAAACAACATAGAAAGTGGAGCTATCACTTCTTAACAAGAATTGATCAGCAAATTGGTCACAATGAGATCAAACGTAAAAACATCATCACAGATGAACATAAAACAAACCCAACACAGAAAAATAAAGCACCAGATCGATGTATTGCTTTTAGGCTCGAAAGATCAATGAACACTTGATATTCAAACAGAGAAAACCAATCAAACTTATCTCTAAACATGTGATGCATAAGCTCACAAAAATGGGAACCACATTATTTCAAATAAGAAAATAACTACTGAAAGAAGCAAGAAAAAAATACTCAATTCCATCAAAGACAAGCTACTCTCTGGAGGAGGATCAATAGTTCATGAATCGTTAAAATGCATCCATATTTAGCTTCCACATTGTCAGGTATTGTTCTCAGTTCATACATTCGAGTGTGAATACCAGAGAGGGCCACGGCTGCTGAAGGCGGGTAAGGAGGAACAAAGTCTCTCCTCCAATGCATCCAATGGAGTTTGAGCAGCAGCCAGCCCAGCAGCAATGTGCCCATCATCCTCATCCCTATCGCCATTCAACTGAATTCAGCTTTGTTTCAAGCTCATTGTTTGGACATCAGTCATCACTGAAAATTTAGGAAAAATTGCCAATTAATGAAGAAAACGTAAATGAAGGCTTTGGACACTAATGGTGGTGTAGCTGCATAGGACATTAACATCACCAGATATCTTCAAGAGGCTAAGGCAACTAAGTGACGATTATTTAATCCAATGATTGTGCCTCATGTAGCAGGCAATGTGGCAACATTGTCAATCCAGAGGTACAACTAAGCGAGGATTATTTGGAAATTCTTGCATATTTATCAACTCTGCTTTCCGAGCTGCAACGCCTCATTCAAAATCACCATTGTACCATCTAATATAATCTTCAACATGATTTAAGCTCTTCAGTAATTCCAAAATTCAAGCAGTTTGTACAGAAGTCTTTTAGGCTCCATTTGGATGGGTGGATTTAAAATCCATAGATTTCACACACAAATAACCACCCTCTCCATGAATTTACAAATACTTAGATTTCATTTTATGTTTAAAATGAAGGAATTCTAAATCCTCTTCAAACCCATGTCATTTGTGAAATCACTCCTCTCCATGGAGGAATTCCAAAATTAAGACTCACAACCTACATTATATATCCAATGTTTGCAGTTCTTGCAAATCATATAGGCTCTCTGTCAACTCTTTCAGAGATTTGTTCCACTTTAAGTTGACATGTCTCAAGTGAATCAAATTTCCAATTTCCTTTGGCAACTCTTTTAACAAATTACAGCTCAAGTCAAGGAACCTCAAAGTGGATTAAATTGCCAATTTCATTTGGAATCTCTTTCACCCTACTCCTATTTTTTAGAAACCGAGCAAAATCATGTACTATATCATGCATCTTACATATTTCAATTTCACCTGATTTATTTTTATAAAAATCTTGAAATAGACAATGCATTGGCTGTCAACATCAATCTCAGTATCTTTGGGGAAAACGGCGCAATATGAGAAGCAATGCTTAAGAGTTGGGGATAACTCATTGTAGCTCAAAAGCAAATGGGGGAAAATTTCTACTTCAGCTACCTCCAATTGCCATATTTCAGTATGTAATACGTTGCTCCACTGTTCTAAGCTACTCTTGAAATGCAAAAGACTTCCCAAAGTCTTTACAGCAAGAGGCAAGCGCTTACATTTTTTAGCTATTTTCTTTCCAATGTCCTCAAATTCCATTACATTCCTTTCCGAAAGAGCCATACGACACAATAATAGCCAACAATCTTCATCTGACAGCAGTCTTAGGCGACATATCTCACTCTCCCTTGAGCCCATCATTTTTACAACCCTTTCACTTCTTGATGTCACCACATCTTAGGGAGTCTTCCAAAGGTTCCCATTTGTCAGAGTCCTCTGTCCAAACATCATCAAGAACTAAAAGAAACTTCTTCCCCGAAATCAATTTTTTCATTTGCTTAAACAGGACATCCAAATGGTTATGTTGAGTCAACAATGATTGTTTGAAATCAATTGGAATAACGAAAATTGAAGAACACTAAGATTTACGTGGTTCGATCAGAAATGATCTACGTCCACGGATGAGGGCACCTCTCTCACTAATCAATGGAAGATGATACAGATTACAAGTGTTTTTGGATCTCTCAAGTATATTGTTCTCTGTGTTCTCTCTATCTCTATACATATGTGCGTGTATATATATAGGAATATGGGAACCCTAATTAATGCAAGTGATTGTAACCACTTAACAAGAAAACTGCTACAGTTGTAACCGAAAGTGAATAACTGTCAGAGCCCAACGATCTTCAGTTTTGATTCTATTAAACTGCTCGCCCGTTGTCCAACTTGGAAGTTTAAACTGCTTCGTAACTGATCCTGAGTTAATTCCTGAGTTAGAGTCAGTATGCTCATTCCTTGTCTTGTTTGCTGATGTGATATGTCCTCAGCTGAGTCTGAGTACTCAGCTGATATCATCAGTAGACCTTCATCAGCTGACTTAACCAGCCTGTCCATCATCCTGACCTGACCAACTATCCTGACCAACCATCCTGACCAGTCATCCTGACCATCGTCCTGACCTGTCATCCTGACCAATCATCCTGACACCTCAGCTGACTACCTTAGCTGACCTCCTCAGCTGACTACCTGATGACTTTCAGTAGACTTCCAGATGATCTTGGCTGACCCCATCAGATGACTAACCATCAGCAGACCTATCAGCTGACTTCCTCAGCTGATAGTATAATGTTCAGTTAACCAACAGTACTTGCTCATCTGAGTTTATTTCATTTTCTTTGCACCCATAACAATTCTCCACCTCTAAGTAAGTGAGATGCCTCCACCTAACCTTCACATCATAGTAGTATCAAGGCACATTCCAAGACTGTACCTTAACCAGCTCCAAGCAGTAGTTGAATTTTGAACTCGGTATGACTTTAGTCAGTATATCAGCAGCATTTTCATCAGTAGATACTTTCTGTATTGTGATTACCTTCTTTTCCACCACATCCCTCACAAAGTGAAGCCTCACATCAATATGTTTAGATCTTTCATGAAAGACCTGATGCTTGACTAAGTGAATGGCACTCTGATTATCACATTGCACAGTAACTTCATCTTGTCTGATCCCAAACTCCCTGATATTACCCTTCAGCCACATAGCCTCCTTTACTGCTTCTGTCACTGCGATTTACTCAGCTTCAGTGGTTGACAGTGTAACCACAGACTGTAATGCAGCCCTCCAACTAATAACTGTGCCATATAGCTGTCAGAGACTTTCTTGTATCTATGCTTCCAGCATAGTCAGAATCTGCAAAGCCTTGTAGAGGTTGATTGATATCCTGAGTCCTCTCAAACAGTAATCCCAGATGTGCTGAACCTTTCAGATATCTCATTATCCACTTGAAAGCTTCCCAATGTGCCTTTTCAGGATTAGCCATAAACCTGCTGACCAAGCTCACTGCATGAGCAATATCAGGTCTGCTGCAAACCATGACATACATTATGCTTCCAACTCCATTTTAATAAGGTATCTGGTTCATCTGAGACTTCTCCTGATCACTCTTGGGACATTGATCAGCTGTCAGTTTGAAATGTTGTCCAAGAGGAGTAGAGACTGATCTTGACTCATGCATATTGAATCTTCTCAAGATTTTCAGTATGTAGTCCTGCTGAGTCAAGAACATCCTTCTAGCTGACTTGTTCCTGATAATATCCATACCAAGAATCCTCTTTGCACTTCCAAGGTCTTTCATGTCAAAAGTTGAACTAAGCTTATCCTCCAGTTTCTGAATTCTTCCAAGATTTTTGCTGGCAATTAACATATCGTCCACATAAAGTAATAGATATGTAAGTACCTCACCTTGTTTTTCTAAGTACACACAGCTGTCATACTTGCATCTGATGAATCTTATTGACATCATGAAGCTA
This sequence comes from Prunella vulgaris, assembly GCA_026898435.1. Lineage (NCBI taxonomy): Eukaryota > Viridiplantae > Streptophyta > Magnoliopsida > Lamiales > Lamiaceae > Prunella > Prunella vulgaris. The sequence continues at coordinate 52,863 of JAPKLY010000956.1, forward strand.
TCAAACCTTTTATACCACTGCCTTGGGCTTTGCTTAAGTCCATACAATGACTTCTTCAGCAAACATACTTTTCCTTCATCTTCTGATAGTATGAACCCCTCAGGCTGCTGCATATAAATGGTTTCTTCAAGCTCTCCATGTAGAAATGCACTTTTGACATCCAGCTGCTGCAATTCCAGTCCATCCTGATTCACCTTAGACAATAAGATCCTTATTGAGCAATGCTTCACAACTGGTGAGAATACTTCATTGAAGTTTATCCCTTCTCCCTGAGTAAATCCTCTTGCAACTAATCTTGCCTTGTATCTGATCAGCTCCAGTCCATCTGACCCAATTTCAGACTTTTTCTTGAATATCCATTTTGAGCTGACAACCTTCTGCCCTTTTTTTTTATTCACAAGAACCCATGTATTGTTCTTTTCAAGTGAATTTAACTCCTCTTTCATAGCTGAAATCCACTGATCTTTATCCTTCCTTGTCACTGCATCAGCATAAGTTTCAGGTTCTTGATACTCTACTTCTTCTGCCACTGATAAGGCATATGAGATCATGTCAGCTTGCCCAAACCTAATTGGTGGATGAATGTTTCTCCTATGTCTATACCTGGCCAGACTGTAGTTTCTCAGATCTTCAACCTCTTCATCTGAATTTTCAGCTTGATCTTCAGAATCACTATCTGCTGATGCATCAGACTGGTCTGCTTGTGGATTCCTGATATCAGAGTTGTCCTGAGCCTGATCTTCATTCAGAATCCTGGTTGTATGCTCCACCTGAACTGGTGTATGTCTGATTTTGGGATTATCCCCAGCATCCTGAGAATTTTCAGATGTACCATATCCCATAACTTTCTCATTGAAAGTCACATCTCTGCTGATAATACACTTCTTGTGTCCAGCTTCAAGGCACCACAATCTATAACCCTTGACACCTTTTGGATATCCCAGGAAGATGCACCTCAGAGCCCTTAGTTCCAGCTTATCCTGCCTTATGTGTGCAAAGGTTAAGCAACCAAACACCTTCAGATTATTGTAATCTGACATCCTACCTTACCAAAGCTCATCTAGGGTTTTGAAGTCAATAGCAGATGAGGGTTTCTTGTTTATCAAAAAATTAGCAGTATTGACTGCCTCTCCCCAGAATACTTTAGGTAGTTTAGCATCTGATAGCATGCATCTGACCTTCTCCAAAATAGTCCTGTTCATCCTCTCAGCAAGCCCATTTTGTTGAGGGTTTGCTGGAACAGTCTTGTGCCTTGTTATGCCTCTTTTCTTGCAGAAATTTTCAAACTCTTCTAACACGTACTCAAGCCCATTGTCAGTTCTGAGATGTTTTAAGGTTCTGCCTCTTTTATTCTCTTGTTCAAGAAGCCATTCCCTGAACTTTCCAAAAGCTTCACTCTTCTGCTTCAGGATGATTACCCACACCTTTCTGCTGAAATCATCAATGAGAGTCATGAAGTACTTTCTACCTCCATGAGTCTCAGTTCTTGATGGCCCCCAAATGTCAGAGTGTACATAGTCCAATTTGCATAAGAGTGTTTCTTGGATTTTCCCAACACACAGTGATCACAGAAATCCAATTTGATTATTTCTGAATCTCCAAATGCCTTCTCCTTGGAGAGTTCATTCAGTCCTCTTTCACCAATGTGCCCTAACCTCTTGTGCCACAAGATAGCATCAGAACTGCCCATAACTGAATTCACTGATCCGGCAGCTGAGTTACCCATCAGAATGTACAAGCCATTTACCTTCTTGCCCTTCATCACAATGTTGTTATCCTTGGTTATCAATATGAATCCATCCATTGTCTTGAATTCATATCCCAAAACATTGAGTGATCCCAGAGAAATAAGATTTCTCTTCAGCTCAGGTACAAACCTGACATCTTGTAGTATCCTCTCAGCACCATCATGCAGCCTCAACTTTATTGAGCCAGAGCCTCTGACCTTGCACATCTGGTCATTCCCCAAGAGAACTGATCCACCATCAAATTTCTTGAGATTCCTGAATAAATTTTCATTGGGACACATATGAAATGAGCATCCAGAATCCAACACCCAATCTTCACTCAGCTTGACATCAGTAACAGCCAAGACCTCAGCACTATCATATCCTCCCTGAGTAGCAATTGTGACATCAGCCTTTTGATCCTCTTCTTGCTTCCTGGATTTGTCAGGACAATTCTTCTTGAGATGTCCCACCTTCTGACATGAGAAATATTTTCTCTTTTTCACAAATTTTCAGGTTCAGGGCCCTTACCATTCCTCTTCTTCTTTCCTTAGAACTGTTTCTTTCATTTCTTGAATTTGATATTCAGCCCTTCACCTTGATTTGTGTTCTTCCTTTCAGATTGCATTTGAAGCGCCTTAGTTTTCAATGCATTCTGAATATCATCAGGTGACATCTTCTATTGCCTTCCAAATAACAGAGCATCCTTGAAATTCTCCAAGGATTTTGGTAGAGAATTCAGTAACATCAGGACTTTATCCTCATCTTCAATCTTGACTTCAAGATTCTCCAAATCATCCACTGCTTTATTGAATTCTTCAAGTTGTTCAACTAGATCTCTATCCTCAATCATCTTGAAGGAATGAAGCCTCTGCTTCATGAACTACTTATTGGTAACTGACTTCGTTTGATACACCTGTTCCAGCTTGTTCCACACATCAATGACAATCTTCTCCTTATAAACCTCCCTCAGAGGTTTATCTCCCAAGCACAAGATGATTGTGCTATGAACCTTGTCCAGAATCTCCTGCTTCTTTGCAGGTTCTGTTGAGGAAGATGATGAAGGCCACTGATCCGCTGGTTTCAGAGCATTTGATAATCCATAGTGTGTGAGGAGAGCTTTCATCTTCACCTTCCACAAACCAAAATCATTCGCTCCTGTGAATTTCTCAAACTCCATCATCGTAGAAGCCATAGCAGTTGATTTCACCAACAATCTTCCTTCCCACAGACGGCGCCAATTGTTGAGTCAACAATGATTGTTTGAAATCAATTGGAATAATGAAAATTGAAGAACACCAAGATTTACGTGGTTCAACCAGAAATGATCTACGTCCATGGATGAGGGCACCTCTCTCACTAATCAATGGAAGATGATACAGATTACAAGTGTTTTTGGATCTCTCAAGTATATTGTTCTCTGTGTTCTCTCTATCTCTATACATATGTGCGTGTATATATATAGGAATATGGGAACCCTAATTAATACAAGTGATCGTAACCACTTAACAAGAAAACTGCTACAGTTGCAACCGAAAGTGAGTAACTGTTAGAGCCCAACGATCTGCAGTTTTGATTCTGTTAAACTGCTCGCCCGTTGTCCAACTTGGAAGTTTAAACCGCTTCGTAACTGATCCTGAGTTAATTCCTGACTTAGAGTCAGTATGCTCCTTCCTTGTCTTGTCTGCTGATGTGATATGTCCTCAGCTGAGTCTGAGTACTCAACTGATATCATCAGTAGACCTTTATCAGCTGACTTAACCAGTCTGTCCATCATCCTGACCTGACCAACCATCCTGACCATCATCCTGACCAACCATCCTGACCAGTCATTCTGACTGTCGTCCTGACCTGTCATCCTGACCAATCATCCTGACACCTCAGCTGACTACCTCAGCTGACTCCTCAGCTGACTACCTGATGACTTTCAGTAGACTTCCAAATGATCTTGGCTGACCCCATCAGATGACTAACCATCAGCAGACCTATCAGCTGACTTCCTCAGATGATAGTATAATGTTCAGTTAACCAACAGTACTTGCTTATCTGAGTTTATTTCACTTTCTTTGCACCCATAAAAGGTTAGTATTAGGAGAACACCCAACCTTAATGCTCTCAAGAATCCCTTTATCAATGGAACCAGATCATAGGGATCTGAAATACAAACCCAAATTCTTAACTCGAAAGATTCCTCAACTAGATTATGCATGGTTATATACCATTTGAGCCAGCGTGGTCTTTCCAAGTCCCCTATACCCACTATAGCTAGAATCTGGAAGCCCGATTCCTCTTGGTTATTGACTAGTTTGGTAACAAGAAGATCTCTATCCCTATCCCGGCCATGGAAGTAGATTGAACTCGCCCAAATTCAGGGGAAGGATCAATATTAGGCAGCTGGGAAGAAACAAAACCATACCGATCTCCCTCATTCAAGATGCCATCAAGTTTTGCCTTAACACTCAGTATTTTCTTGCCAATATTACAGTGAACTGCAACTTTCTTCGATGAGGCCAATCAGTCGATTCACTGCTTTCTTTTCTTGCTTAATTATTCCGCTGCCTTCAATGAATGACGTATTTGTCCTTGTGAATACAAGAATTGTTGTAGCAAAAGTCTGAAGAAATAATAATTAATAGATATTAGTATAATTCGACACCCACACGGGACATGCATTGACTTTTAAGAGCTTATTTTAAGAGATTATAATTTTTTTCTAAATATATTAAGTAAAAAAGATATGTTATTTACGTATAAAATCTCAAATCAATTTATTACAGTTTTAAAACTATAAAAATTCGAATAATTCAAATTTTTTTTATAACCTTTTAAGTTAAGGTTCACACTTCTCTCTCCTCAACCTCAAGAGGAGGAAGGGACTAGTGTTCAAATAGCTCTCTTTGTCAGGTGAATATTCAAAATGTTTAATCGATGTACAAAGTCCTACATAAATTTTGGCAATCTGAGGGCAAGCAAGTCTCATCACATAATTGGTGAATTAATTATAATTGGGGAAAATATACATTTTTATTCTATAAGTTTCGTTGACTTTGATTTTGTTGTCTCAAGTTTTGAATTTTTGTTTTCGTCCTTTAACTTACCAAAAATTATGGTTTTCGTCCTCCAACCGCCTATAACCAGTCACACAACTGGTAATACACACGTAGATCAATTTTTTCTATTTTTTAAGCGAAATACTGACGTGGGGTATTTAGAGGGAATTAGGTTTTGATGGATAAAATACAGGGTTAAGCTTTCTTTCCCAAATCAAAACCCTAGTCGATCAAATCTGGGCATGGGGACTTGAGAGACTTACGGAAAAAAGGAACAAAGATCCCCAAATCAAAATATCCAAATGCCTAAATTATTTTGAGCGCATACTCACTGTACGGAAAGGAAAAGAGATGTCTTCAAGATATTTGTATGAATCAACGAGTTTCGAGCGCAATATTAAGTGTCATTTTGGTTTCGTTGCACGGTTTGTACATCATATTCAAAAATGAATCCGGACAGAAGATTCTATGGATGTAAGTATCACTACTACATTATTGGGTTTGCATAGCTTTACTTAGAAAGCTAATTAGCAAATGAGCTCTCTAAGTGAGCACTTAGAGAGCTCATTTGCTAAATGAGCTTTCCAAGCAAAGCTTAGTAAATTCAAAAATTAAAAAAAAAAAATCTTAGAAAACTGTTATAAACCGCTAAGAATAAATAAATAAAAAAAAACAAAAAAAATTCTTAGAAAGCGGTTTTCGAACCGCTGAGAATAAATAAATTTAAAAAAAATAAAAAATAGCTTGGACAGCGGTTAAAAACCGCTATGCCCAAAACGGTTAATGACCGCTATACCCTTTCACTTAGACAACGGTTCTAAACCGCTAAGGGCTGATTATAATCGGGCCCAGTAAACCCTCCCCCTTTCTTCTTCTCTCATTCTCTCCCTCTTCCTCTCCCACCAGCGCCTCTTCCTCCCACGCCGCCCCCCTTGCCGACCGCCGCCCCTCCTCCACCATTTCCGACGCCGCCGCCTCCGTTGGCATCCCAGCCGCCGCCGTCGCCATCCCACCGATCGAATTTTGAAATTTCATCCCTATTTACTAGGTATGTAATTAATTATTTAATATATATATATATGATATATATATATATATATAGTTAATCATTTAGTCAATTATATAAGAATTTGAGTTAATCATTTTCAAATTGCAAATATCCAATTAAATAATAAAAAATAAATCAAATATATACTCCCTCTGTTTAATGTTAGAATTTTTTTAAAGGGTCCGTATACTATATTAAATTGCTCAAACGGAATAATGCTAATTTTAATGAAAAAATTATTTATTAGTTTTTAAATGTTTAAAGTTGATAGTATATTGATATTTTTATTTTATTGAAGTGAGTTTAGTATATTGTGACAATTTTCTTCTTAAATGAGTCTGTTAGAACTGTTGATTTGCACTAAAATTGGATTTAGCCAGAAAATTTGGCTTCATTTTTGGAGGAGATGAAATTCTCCGTAGATGGCTCAAGCCGGCTGGAAGGTTTGATATTAGTTTATTATTTAATTAAAATTGAAAGATTGAGAATATTGCACATATATAAAATATGATTTATCGAAATGGATTGACATTAATGCATGATTTCTTATTTAAATTTTTAAATAATATCACATATATTATTTATATATTAGTATATTTGCTAATATATATATATATATATAGAATTAGCTAGTAAATAATATTAATTATTATATAAAAATATATATTTATAATTATTGTAAATTATTGATTATTAAATTAATGAATATAAAAATAATGTGTTGTAGTATTTATATATTTTGTAGGTGACAAATTTGAAGAAGAGAGATTAATCATTCCAATCCATTCCCTTCACACTATTACCGTAAGTTCATTTTTTTGTAGTTATAATTATTTTATTTATTAAACATGAATATTATGTCATATTGTCTTTTCTATAGGCATATCTAGTTCTATATATATATGGATCGAAAGTGGGTTCATGCAGATAGATTATCAGATGAGTATAGGAATGGGGTGGAAGAATTTTGTAATCATGCAATCAGATATTGCACCGACAATCGGTACATTCTATGTCATTGTTGGAAATGTATGAACGGGAAAACGGTTAGTGGTCGGGACAATTTGTTCGATCACTTGATGATTTATGGTATTGATAAATCATATACCGTTTGGACATGTCATGGTGAGAGAAGAGATGGATGTAGCTCAAGCAACATAAGAACTGACTTTAGGTTTGTAGACACAATGAATATAGAGTATGTACCAAGTGTTGATACATCTAGTGGAGATGCACCGAGTGTTGATACATCCAGTGGGGATGAGGATAGATTATCCTAATATGTCAGAGAAGTTAAGAGAAGATGCTGGATTACCTCTTTGGCCCGGATGTGAGAAGGCAACAAAACTTTCAGCTGTATTGATATTGTTCAATCTAAAAGCAGCTCATCAATTGCCTGATGTGTGCTTCACCGATTTGTTGGAAGCAGTTAGTGGTCTTTTGCCCGATGAGAATGTACTGCCTAAGAGAGCATATGATGCTAAGAAAATGCTCAAGTCCATCGGGCTAACACATCAGAAAATTCATGCTTGCCCCGGTGATTGTATTTTATTTCGGAAGGAGTATGCAGGTCTCGATGTGTGTCCCAAGTGTGGGCAGAAGCGATATACGAAAAACCAATCTCCTGCGAAAGTGATGTGGTATTTCCCAATAATACCAAGATTTAGGAGAATGTACAGTAGCACGGTGGATGCTAGAAATTTGATTTGGCATCATGATGATAGAATCAAGGATGGATTGCTAAGACATCATGCTAATTCACCACAGTGGAAGGCATTCGATGTGAAGTATCCAGAATTCGACAACGAGCCACGACACTTGCGTCTTGCACTCTCCACAGACGGAATGAATCCCTTTGGTATTCAAAGTACCAACCACAGTACATGGCCAGTGATTCTGATGGTGTATAATCTTTCACCATCTTTGTGCATGAAGAGTATTTATATGATGTTATCTATGTTGATATCAGGACCCAAACAACCTGGTAATGACATAGATGTATATCTAGCTCCTTTGATAGAAGACTTGAAGCTGATGTGGGATGAGGGTGTCGATGTGTATGATGCTTGTAGAAATGAGAGTTTCAAGTTGAAGGCCATGTTGTTTGGAACAATCAATGACTTTCCCGCTTATGGGAATCTATCTGGATATAGTGTGAAGGGAGGCGATGCATGTCCTTGTTGTACCACCAACACTGATCACATTCGATTGAGTTATTGTAAGAAGTCTGTCTATATGGGACACAGGAGGTGGTTGGACAGATCACATAAGTACAGAAGAATGACTGTTGAATTTAATGGCAAAGTTGAGGGTCGTGAAGCACCACGTTTATTGTCAGGTTCAGATGTGTTGAGTGAGATGAAGAAGGTTGACACACAGTACGGGAAACAATTTGCAAAGAGTGTCCCCACTAGTGGTTGGAAGAAAGAATCAATTTTCTTTCAATTGCCCTATTGGAAAGAGTTGTATGTTAGACACTTCATTGATCTTATGCACACTCTGAAGAATGTTTGTGCCAGCTTGCTCAATACTCTATTAGGTGATAAGAAGTCCAAGGATGGTTACAATGCAAGGATGGATATGCTTGAAATGGGAATAAGACCAGAATTGGCACCTCAGAGACGTGAAGATGGACGAGCACCGGACCTACCTCCTGCTGCACACACATTGTCCAAGAATGAGAGAAAAGTGTTTCTTCAAACACTTAAGGATGTGAGAGTACCAGAGGGATATTCGTCCAACATACAGAGACTTGTATCAGATGATGGCGGGAGACTGATGAATATGAAATCGCATGACTATCATGTGATAATGGAGAACTTTTTACCAATTGCCATTCGTTCTATCTTGCCTGAAAATGTGTGCATAACCATAACAAAGTTGTGTTGGTTCTTCAAGGCAATGAGTAGCAAAGTCATTGATCCTAGACTTTTGAGTGGCTTTCAGAAATAGATTGTGGGGACACTTTGTGAGCTTGAAATGTATTTTCCTCCATCATTATTTGATATAATGGTTCACTTAACCATTCATTTGGTTCATGAGACAAGAATGTGTGGTCCTGTTCGTATGCGATGGATGTATGGTGTGGAAAGATACATGAAAGTACTGAAAGGATATGTGAAGAACATGTATCGGCCAGAGGGATGCATTGCAGAACGCTACTTAGTAGAAGAAGCAGTCGAGTACTGGTCTGAGTTTATACCGAATGTCGATGCAATTGGACTTCCAATTACTCAACACACCAACAGGACTGAAGGTGAAGGTGTTACCGGTGGTGAACCGGTAAGTGTTAGTATTGAGGAACTAACACGGATGCACATATACGTACTTCACAACACGGTTGACGTGCTTCCTTTTATTGATCTTCACATGCAAGTACTTTCTGAGACATTTCCCTTCAGAGATAGATCGTGGATCGAAGCTGAGCATTACCGGACATTTGTTAACTGGTTCAAGGATTATGTTACAAAGTGTCTGTCACGGGATAAGGAATCTGTGAAAGAAATAGTTAAGTGGTTATCCAAAATGCCTGATAGACATGTGTATTCATATAAGTGTTATCTTATTAATGGATATACATTTTATACCAGAGATCATGATGCCACGAGTACAATGCAGAATAGTGGGGTGTCTATTAAAGCAAATGCAGGGGATCAGTCGATTACTACTTATTTTGGACAGATTGTCAATATTTGGGTACTCGACTATGTTGGTCACCGTGAACCCATTTTTTATTGTAGTTGGGTGAGGATTCCTAACGGGGTCCAAGTTGATAATTTTGGGTTCGTACGTGTTGATTTGAAAAATGTGGGATACAAGGATGACTCTTATATAATGGCATGTCAAGCTCAACAAGTTTTCTATGTCCCCGACCCAGTTAACAAGAAATGGTCGATTGTGGTTCTGTCGAACAAGTTTACTGATAGTTACCAGATCAGTGACCACGTCGATGAAGATGTTGACACAATTGATGATCATTTTCAAAACTTCTCTATTTCTGGGCCCTCTTTCGATGATCCTAACTATCGCCCGTACAAGAGAGTGTTCAGAGAAGGGGATGAATATGGCAACCCAGATCTTGTTAATATTCATGGACATGAACGAGAAAAGTTAACTACAAAACGAAAAAGAAAAACACGTGCTAAAAAGAAATGTAAGATTTTATAATTCATTTACTATATTGAATGTGACTTCTTTTGTTTAATTCAATGTTATAATTCATTTATTATATTGAATGTGATTTTTTCTGATGTACAGGATCATATCTTTGCCCATGCCTGATGATGATTATGGAGATGACATGGGTGGAGATTACCATGTATATTTAGGTGATATCGGTGGAGATGAGTGCTCACCCAAGAGGGGTGCAGATGAGACTGCTGCTCCCACGAGTAGCAGTTCTGGAGAAAAGCGTGCGAGGGGTATAGTGACGATGAGCGCTTTAAAGAGACAGCGTGCGAAGGGAAAGACAGTGGAGGTATTTCATTACAATAAAATAGTTGAATTTATAATATATTTTATTGATCGTTTAACCTAATAATATTATGTCATTGTAGCTTTCATTCAATGAGTACGGACAGCCGATTGGAAAGGAGAGTTCGAAGCTGTCACACTACCTTGGGCAAGCAGTTCGAAGATGTGTCCCGATTGTTCTGCCAGCTAATGATTGGCGTAGCCCAACACTGAATCATATAAAGGAGTCTATTTGGGAAGAGCTACAGGTAAATTTTATATTTATACTTATTGAACTGATGAAATATATAAAATTTTATATACTTATTGATTTATGAAATATATATTGTTTATATGTTTACATGAAACATTTTCTAGTCTAGACCCCAGTAAGAAGCTACAAATACTGCAAAAAGCTGGGAATATAGCGAAGAATTTCCGGGCTCAGTTGAGAAAATTAAGTAAAGACACTGTGACTGGTACCTACTCCTCTACACCTCCAAAGGATTATATTACTAATCCTATGGTAGCCACACATTGGGAAGAATTCATTCGATTATCGATGGTTGATGATTTTAAGGTAAAAATAATCAATATCAGTTTATTTATTTATAATGCACGATATTAATGTATTTAATGTATTTCTATGACAATTTAGGCAAGAAGTCGGAGAAATACAGAGTATGCCAAAGGGATGGAGGCGCGATATCGGGGATCCTCCAAAGGATATGCACGTATAAGAGAAGAAATGGTGAGTCGATTACTACTTGATCTTATTACTATTTATATTTAATATATCTAACACAAAAACACGTTT
>JAPKLY010000956.1:68956-91900 GCA_026898435.1 Prunella vulgaris
CCATGTTCGGCTCATTGTATTAACTTGACTTTGGAAGATGTTGGGAAAATGGATTTAGTCCAAGATTGTGTTGTTTTGGGTTCGAGGATTACCACTTTTGTCTATAACCATAAGTGGCCCCTTGCTTGGTTAAGACAAAGGAGTGGTTGGACTGAAATAATTACTCCGGGAGCCACACGTTTTGGCACGAATTTTATTGCATTGAAGAGTTTGTATGATCATAAAGAACATTTGAAAGTTATGGTTATATGCTCTGACTATAAGAAGTTCTTGAAGACTGAGAAAGGAAGAGGAGTAAAAGACACCGTGTTAAACCAAAGATTTTGGAATAACTGTCTTATCATTGTCAAAATTATGGAACCACTGATGAGGTTGTTGCGTATTTGTGACACCGATGAGAAGCCCTCAATGGGCTATGTGTATGAGGGGTTGTCTAGAGCAATTAAGGGAACAAAATAGATATTCAAGAATCAAGAGTCAAAGTACAAGCCATTTGTTGATATCATCAATAAGAGATGGGATAAAATGTTGAGAAAGCGTCTTCATGCATCTGCATATTGGTTAAATCCCGCATTCCAATACGATCTAGATAGCTCTCTTCACAAAGAGCCAGAAGCTTATAAAGGTTTGTTTGGAATCATTCAAGACCTTCATGCGGAGACACCTGGTATAATGAATGAAGTAACCATGTTTCGAGATGGAAAAAAAAGTTTTGGAATTCCATTAGCAAAGAAAGAAGCAAAAGCAATTGCTCCAGGTATGTTTCATTATATCTCATATTATTTTATTAATTGTAATGCTTATATTAAATTTTTTGTTAAATGTTAGATGAATGGTGGAGGCTATTTGGCATTGATGCACCACATTTGCAAAATCTTGCCATTAGGATTCTAAGTCAAACACCATCCTCTTCCGGTTGTGAGCGTAATTGGAGTGTATTTGAGCGGATTCATACTAAGAAGAGAAATCGATTGGAGCATGAAAGACTAAATGACCTTGTGTTTGTTCATTACAATTTGCGGCTGAAAAATCGGTATATTCATTTTTTATTAATGTTTTTATTATTATACTCCCTCCGTCCACGAAATTTATGCTCATATTTTTGCACGTGGTTTAATGCAATATGTCGGAAGGTATTATGTGATATTGTGAGGTCCGTTTTGAGTAAAGAAAGTATTTATGGAAAGTACATATGATATACTTTTCATAAATATTCTCTTTATTCAAAACGGACCTCACAATATCCCGTAATACCCTCCGACATATTGCATTAAACCACGTGCAAAAATGTGAGCATAAATTTCATGGACGGAGGTAGTATTAGTTATTAAAATTTGATCTTCCTTTTTTATTTGCAGTGGTAAAGAAATGCATAAGACATATGATCCAATTGATTATGAATGCATTGATAAGGTGGATGCTTGGATTATAGATGAAGAGCCAAATGGAGAGCTTGATTATGATGAAATATTGGAAGAACTTGATAATGATCTTGTTAACAATGAAATACCTGAATCACAAAGAGGTTTGCTATAAATATTTAATTGTATCATTTTTATATAAGTATTACATCTTTTGATTTACAAATTATTTGTTTATATTTTTTTAGGTGATGATAATGTTGACAAAGATATACTCAACGATCATATTGATGTGACAAAGTTCGGACTTGGAAGCATGGGATCAAGCTCTATTGGTGCGAACTTGGATCTATCAGATTAGACCTTACATTTTTATGTTTGCTATTCCTGAATATTGATATTTGGAGGACTTATTTTACATTTGATGTGTTTGGTGAACTTATTTAAAATTTTATGTGTTTGGTGAACTTGTTTTAAATTTGATGTATTTGGTGAACTTATTTAAAATTTAATGTGTTTGGTGAACTTGTTTTAAATTTGATGTGTTTGTGTAATATTTGTGAGCTCATTCTACTATTATAATTAGATTGTCAAAATTGAATTTTAGTTTGTAGTATAAGATGTGAATTTATTTCTTAGTAAAATTTATTATAGGATATATAATTTTATAAGAAATATATATATATATATATATATATATATATATATAAATATTTATAATTATATATTATGTATTTATGACGTCATACCGGCTCAACCGCTTTAAAAACGGTTAGACCCGGTTGAACCCGGTCCGACCAAAAAATCTAAGGTGACCGGGTTAACTTCCGCTTCCGCTTTTAAAACATAGGCTACAGCCATGAGCCAACAACACCACAGTACAGCTCATACAAGGACCACCCTCAAAAGCCCACCTCTGATTCGATGCCAAAGCACCCACAGCAGTTGCAATCTCTGCAACACAGCCCCGAACTCCAATCTGCCGTCGCACAACTCCGGCAAAACTCCTGAAACTGGCAAGCTCCATCGCTGATTCTCGCAGAACCCGACGCCAGATCGTGAACGACCGGCCGCCGGTCATCTCCGTCGTCATCCGAGCCTGGAATCGCGCCGCCTCTCGCCGGATTTCTGATGGCGACCGCCACACACCTCTGTTCCGCACCACCGGCGACAGCATCGCCAAATCGTCGCAGGATGAAGTCCGCCGCATCTGAAGAAATCGTCGCCGACGCGAAGCTCCAGAAACCCTCGCCTGAAACCTGCAATCATCACGCCTCTGTTCGTTCCACAACGCCGTCGTCTTCAGCCTGAACCCGCACGCCACGTCTCAACCATTGAAGATCCACTCCACCGTCGAAGAAATCCGCCGTCTGTCCACTCGCCGGAACTCATGCCCAGGCCGTAACCGCTCATCTTTTACTGGTAATTGAAATTACCAATTGGGCCAGTTGCTCTATCATTTATTAAAGCCCAATTTCTATTTAGGCCCATCTGAAGAGTATATAAATATGGGGAATTAAACAGCAGAAGGATAACGCACGCACGCCGGTAGGGCATTAGACAGTATTACGCCACTAGGGCAGTAGGGTAGAAGCACACAATTTTATTTTCGAAAGCACGCAGTTGTTTAGATTAATTCTGTGATTTTTCAAGCACTCGAGATTTAAGGGATTAGAGAAAACAATTTCTTGTTTTGATTTGCTTAGTTAATTCTTGTTTTGAGATTTCTAGTGATTTTGATTGCCTGGTTAAATTTCAAGTTGAAGTTCAATTTAGTTTTATACAATTTATTTCCATTCAATTCATTGTTAGCAGTATTACGTTTGATCTCTTCTTTGATGTTAGTTACATAATTTTGAATAATTTACTCTTTGCTTTTAAATTTAATGTGTCTTTTGTCTGAATTAGTTCTAGTAACTCTAGTCTCATTTTTAGTCAATTTATGTTAATTTGAATTATGCCCGTTATTTCAGTTAGTCCTGTTCATCCACTAGTTATGATTTAAGTCTTTTTGCTTTGGGTGGAATTCACCCGAAGCATTCATGTTTTAGTTTAAATTCTTAGTTTAGAATTCTTGCTTTATTTTATTTTTGCTTCACTTTGTAGTTAGATATAAACCAAATTCTGCAATTTCATTTTTGTTTATTTTATTCCACAAACTCACACACACATTTTAGGATTAGATTGTCTCTTTCCTTTCTGTGGATTGGATATTTTATAACTTGGTCAGCTTACCACTACACAATCCTATACACTTGTAGGAAAATGCATTTGTGTCCGAACACAAATCGCTGGTCAAAAACCATAGTCAACGAAATTTATAGGACAAAAATGTGTATTTTCCCTTATAATTGTGAGTAAAACTTGGGAAAGGAATAAGACGCGATGGAGATGTCAGTTTTCCTATATGAATTAGCTAGCTAGTAAGAGTGTTATTAGGATAAATCACCGTGAGATGGTGATTAGACTCAATCCAATAAATAGAGAATTACATTGTAGGAGTTACAACAACAATCCCTAATTACAAGGCACAAGATAAGGAAATAATATACACATAATAATGTACAAAAATAAATGGTCAACTATTCCTAATACCCCCCGCAAGCGTTGCGTGGGGTGAAGGCACACACAAAGCTTGGATCGAAAAAATTCAAATGCAGGACGAGGAAGCCCTTTGGTAAAGATATCTGCAAGTTGGAGCTCGGAAGGAACAAAATGGGTAACCAGGCGGCCGAAAAAAATGAGCTCACGAACGAAATGATAATCCAAGTCAATGTGCTTAACTCGTTTATGAGCAACTGGGTTCTGGCTAAGAAAGATTGCGCTCTTGTTATCACAAAGAAGTTGACGACATGCAGAGGGTAAAAAGCGTAGCTCACGTAGAAGATTAGAGAGCCAAATCAGCTCAGCAGCACCATTAGCCATAGCACGATATTCAGGTTCACAACTGGAACGTGCGACCGTATGTTGATTCTTGGCACTCCAAGAAACTAAATTCCCACCAAGAAAAATCGAATACCCATACGTGGATCGATGAGTGTCAGGGCAACGAGCCGAGTCAGCGTCAGAATAGCCCATAATAGTTGAATCCGGGCGACGAGTGAAAGATAAGCCAAAATGGAGTGTTCCTTTGACATAACGCAAAATGCGCTTGACAGCCTGGAAATGATCATCTGTCGGAGTCTGTAGAAACTGACTAACAAGATTAACGGCGTAAGAGAGATCAGGGCGAGTGATAGTCATATACTGAAGAGCACCAACCAGAGATCGATACAGAGTCGGATTACTAAATGGTGAGCCATGACTGACAAGAACCTCACCAGCAGACAGAGGGGTAACAACAGGCTTTGACTCAAGTAACTCAGCACGCTGAAGAATATCACGAGCGTACTTTGCTTGACCGATGAAAAGACCGTCAGAAGTGTAGGAGACCTCCAGACCAAGAAAGTAGTTAAGACGTCCCAAGTCTTTAATAGCGAATTCTTGATGAGTGCGAGAAATAAACTGACGAAGTAAAGACGGATCATCTCCTGTAATGATGATGTCATCCACATATAAAAGAAGAAATATGACGGAGGTACCCTGGTGGTAGTGAAACAAAGAGGAGTCAGATCGACTCTGACAAAAACCCAAACTCAGAAGATACGTGCTAAACCGCTGAAACCAAGCCAAAGGAGCCTGTCGAAGACCATATAAGGCCTTCTTAAGTCTACAAACGTGATCTGGGAACCTTGGATCAATAAAACCAGGAGGTTGAGCCATGAAGACAGGTTTATCAAGGATTTCATTCAGAAAGGCATTTTTAACATCGAGCTGATGAAGATCCCAATCGTGCTGAACAGCAAGAGCCAAAATCACACTTATTGTGGTTGCTTTGACAACGGGGCTGAACGTGTGATGAAAATCTGAACCAGGAACCTGAGTGAAGCCCTGAGCCACTAAACGAGCCTTGTAACGTTCGACTGAATCGTCGGAATGAAACTTGGTTCGGAAGACCCATTTGGACCCCACAATGTTCGTGCTGGAAGGACGAGGCACAAGATCCCAAGTATCATTTGCATGAAGAGCATCAATCTCTTCCTGCATAGCAGACATCCAGACGGGAGACTTGGCAGCAGATTTGAACCCCCGAGGCTCTGAAGTAGTGACTAAAGCAGAGAGAAGAGCAGTATAAGCCAAATCAACTGGATAATGAGGCTTAAAAATTCCTGCACGAGCCCGAGTGATCATAGGATGTGGAGGAGCCGGTTCAACAGTAGAAGAAGCCGGCGCAGGTAAATGAGAGTCAGGCTCAACAGAAGGAGCTTGGGGCAAAGCAGGGACCGAAAAAACCTCATCGTCATCCAAAGCAGAAAGCGGTGACTGAGATGAAGAACTCGAAGTAGCAAGAGGCGGGGGTGACGGAGAAGAGGTTGTCGGAGAGGGAGAAGCTCCATCCAGAAAGGTGATAATATCGAGATCAGCCGATGAGTTTGAGGATGGTGCCCGGGAAAATAGAAATGATGTCTCGTCAAACTGAGCATGCCTCATTATGAATACTCGAGAAGATGTCGAATCAAGACAGCGAAAGCCTTTATAAGTGCTACTGTACCCCAAAAATATACATGGATGACTGTGTGGAGAGAGTTTGTTTGCTGCATAATCACGAAGGTAAGGGAAAACTCGGCAACCGAAAGGGCGAAAAAGAGCGTAGTTAGGGGCATACCCAAATAAGACCTCAAACGGAGAAGTGTCGCCCAAAACAGAGGATAGGAGTCGATTTATAGAATACACAGCCGTAGCAAAAGCATCAAACCAATAGGAAGCCGGAGCATGCGAGTGAAACAACATTGAAAGACCTGTTTCAGATATGTGCCTGTGTTTACGTTCCGCATGCCCATTTTGCTGGGGCGTGTAAGGACAAGATAAACGATGCAAAATACCATTAGTCGTCATGAAATTATGAACCCGAGAATTAACAAACTCTGTTCCACCATCACTTTGAAAGACTTTAACTGAGCGAGAAAATTGATTGGACACAAACTTGTGAAAATGCACCAATATATCAAAAAAGTCGGATTTAGTTTGTAAGGGATAAATCCAAGTGAACCGTGAGTAATCATCAAGGAAAGCAACATAATACTTATAACCCTCAGAAGTAATAACTGGAGCTGGACCCCACAAATCACAGTGAATTAAGTCAAGCACATTAGAAGCATGTTTATCATTCGACAAAAAGGCAAACGCTTACTCTTAGCCAATTGACAAGAGGTGCAAATACGAGGATCCAGTAGTAAAGAAGAAACAGACAAGTGTCCCAATTTATTCAAAAGTTTAATAATATGAAATGGGACATGCCCCAGGCGTAAATGCCATAAAGTAAAGCTAGCCTTCAGTGCTTGATGGTGAAGAGCCGCGATAAGAGCTGGAACACCACGATCAAGCAAGTATAATCCATTTTCACGCCTTCCCTGGGCCAGAACCTTCTTGGTCACCCGATTCTGAATAGTGAAGAACTTATCAGAAAATAAAACATCAACAGGATAATCCGATGTCAATTTACTGACTGAGAGCAAGTTCTTCGTGATATGAGGAACAACAAGTACGTCCAATAGTTTAACATCAGCAGAAATATTATGAGAACCAATGTAAGAGATAGGTAAAGAATGTCTGTTACCAACAATAACGGACCCGTTACCAGAGTATGGTTCGAAAGAGTCGAGTGTTGTGCGTTGATTTGTCATATGAGCAGACGCCCTTGAGTCCAAATACCAATCAGGGGTAGAGACATTGCATGCTTGACTGAAAGCTTGGGCCAAATGTGCAGCAGGAGCAGTATTCCGGAGACTAAGAAATTCATGGCACTTGTAAGCGTAGTGCTCTCCACTACAGATCTAGCAACGCGGGATATACTGACGACAACCATTAGAATTACCGTGATTAGCATTAGAGGGTTGAGAATAGTTACCTCCCGAATTAGAGTTCTGAGGCTGAAACCCATGTGAGGAACCACGGCCACCACTGTTCGAGCGCTGACCACCCGAACGCTGCCCATGTGAGCGGCCACCACCGGAGTAACGTCCACTCGGACCACCCCTGACAACAGAAAATGCAGCAGCCGGGGAGGATGGTACTCCCATTGGACGGGACATTGACTCAAATTGTTTAGCTTGATTAAGCAATACCCGGAAATCAGGGACAGGAGTCATAACAAGCCGAGTCTCGGCGAAAGAGGAAAACTCAGTGCCTAAGCCACGCAAGAACCAGTGTCCTTTGTCTTCCTCATCAACCGGACGGCCGACCATGGTCAATTCATCACAAAGACCTTTGAATTTGCGACCATACTCGTCGACAGAGAGATCACCCCGCTGGAGAGATAGTAATTCCTCACACAGATGGTGCGTGCGCGAGGCGGAGGAATCCGAATACACCGCTTGCAGCATCTTCCAAGCGTCATGCGCTGACAAGCAGTTCACGACTTCAGCCATGGCATCAGGAGAGAGGGATGTCCATAGAACAGACAAGAGTTTGCGATCTTTCATGTGCCAAACAATATATGCAGGGTTCGAAGATGAGGCACCAGTCGCAGACGTCACAGAGGTAGGGGGTGTGACAGCCGTACCATCAAGGAAGTCTTGGAGATCAAAACATTCAGCCATATGCATGATTTGAAGATGCCAAACCAGATATGTGGAAGAAGTGAGTTTGACGGAAGTCATCGCAATCATGGCGTTAACAAGAAGAGGGTCCGGTACGGTTGACGCCATCGAAGAAAGGGATGCACTGAAGGGGACCGGTTCAGTGAGGGATCGGAGGAGACCTGTCCGATCAAGAAGCGCAAAAAAAAAAAAAACAGAAGCTGAAGAGAGCGACATAAATTTTAGGAATTGAAGGATCGGAGACTTGATACCATAAGAGTGTTATTAGGATAAATCACCGTGAGATGGTGATTAGACTCAATCCAATAAATAGAGAATTACATTGTAGGAGTTACAACAACAATCCCTAATTACAAGGCACAAGATAAGGAAATAATATACACATAATAATGTACAAAAATAAATGGTCAACTATTCCTAATAGCTAGGCTAGCATGTTGAGTTGGGCTATGATAATTTGCAATAATTATAATTATCCTATGGGACATATGCCCATAACTGTTATCAAGTTCAAAATATTGTTCCATAGTTTTGATTTGGATCGAGGATCATATACATTTGTGCTTGAAACATAAATTGTGTTTTGGATTCAATAAATGTAGTCTAAAAGATATCATTCATGTAATTTATTGAGGAATTATTTAGAAGATGTGGCAATGAAGGTTGCACTTGAATTAAAAGTAAAATTGTGTTGTTTATCTTCGATGAAATCTGATTAGATATAATCATAGTTGAAGTATGATCAAACAGAGGAAGATATATAATACTTGAGTATCTTTTTTTGGAAGATAAGATCAAAAGGGTCTGTGGAGATATTGGGCTTTATTGATTTAATATTATGTTTTTGTTGAAACCAAGTCCAAATTAAAGTACAAGAGAAAAATTGGTATCTTAACCTTGAATTAAAAAGACAATTCAATATTAAATATCAGCGAAATAAAAACTTGAACACATTTGAACGTGCATATCTTGAAAATAGTAGATGTGATACTATTTTAAAAGCTCTATATCTGACATAGGTATTTTTATTTACAACAAGTAAAAGTTGGATTTTAAATTTTTAAGAGACTTATAGCTATGTGGTGGGATACGTTGTGAATATCCATGATGGGTCTACTATGTAAGTACAGAATTAAGAGAAGCCCCTTAGTGGATTACATTGGTAAGATCTTTAGAGTACTCACGAGACCAGTGTAAATATAGCCCATTACTAAATTGGTGCTGCAAAAAACATTGGAGTAAAAAATCATACGCTACAAGAAGTTCAATCATCAGATAAAAGGCTAAGTCCACTTTATGGCTATTTGTTGCGTAAAAACAAATGTTTTTAGTTTTGTTAATTTTATTATTATATATATAAATAACTAGGATTTGTTGTTTGTTTATGTATTTTCATAATATAATAGGGTCAAGTGCTATACATAAAATGATTTCTTTTCAGCTAAAGTCGCAACTCTCTAGTTCAAGATGATTATTCGGTGAGATTGCACCCTTTGGTGAGTAAAAGTTGCAACCGTTCGATGTAACTTTTCAATGATCAGTTACACCCTTTGGTGAGTCTTTAATTCCTCTTTTTAATGAAGTTGGTGAATCATCAATTTTAATTGTTATATTGAATAACCATTCGACTGACAATCAAACTAAATTATTAATATTCGATTAAAGCTCACTTGAGGTCAACTTGATTAATTATCAAATAAACTCAAACATAAATATCAAAGTCAAATAATATTTCAAACAAAATTGAACATCACCACTAGACTAACTTCTAAGGATTCCTCTCATCATCAATTAAGTTCTAAGCTTGGATCAATGATCTAAAATCCAAACAAATTAGAATTAGACATGATGAAAATTATGACAATTTGTGTTATTATCTCTTTATCATCATGTGCCCAAAAATATTTTTGGGATACTTATAGTTTTATTGATTTGAATCCTACAACAACGTCCTGTGTAAAATATGGTATAGCCAATTGATTTTACCTCACTACACAAAATACATGACAGAATAATTGGTTTTATCATGTATTTGTGCTGCACAGGACGTTCCTATAATGTATATGATTCATGGTTTTATTAGTTCATGTATGTTATACTTTAGAAAATGAAAACCAACATAAATTAGAACATCCTTCTCATTTTTGGTCATACTAAGACTAGCCATTATTAAAATGATTAAACATATAATGTCATAATTACATAATACATAAATTATAGACCATCTTTTATAATTTTTCTCTGTTTATATTATATAATATATATATATATATATATATATATATATATATATATATATATATATATGTCTCCATTTCGTACAACTTATAAAATCGTTGTTTCACAGAAAAAAGAAGAGATGGAAATCTGTTGATATGTCATAAGAAGCACCAAATGTGGTTTGTTTGTTGAGTGACCTTTTTCTATCAACATATATGTATGGCATTATTTGAGTAAATTTCTTTCAATTTTATACATGAGGATTAGAGTATATTATAGTATTATAATATAATATAATAAAATTATATTTTTTTAGTTGCAAGTCATAAAAGGATAAAGGAAGTTAGTTCAGAAACAGAGTAGTGAGTGTTTGAACATTATTAATTAGATTGAAACAGCAAATTCATATATTAGGAACACTCAGTTCATGTCATTCGTTGAAAAAAAAATTATTGCGTTTCTTCCTTAATTATATATCAACAATGCCAAGGATTTAAAAACATAATCATTATACAAACAACATTTGTGTCATACATAAGTAGCTCCATAGAATAGCAAATTAAACAATATAATAATGAGAGGCAAAAATAGAAAACATTGATGAAACAAGACTTGTGCAGCAGTTAATCAGAGTGTAATGAGGCGAAGGGAAGGATTATTTATGGATATGGCTTTCCAGTTCGAACCATCCTTGTCGTTGTAGCATTCTTCTAGCAGCGTTGAGCCACTTATATCCAACGTCTTCAACGATGACACCTTACTTAGCAGGCGATGTGGCAGCAGTCTCAAGCCGTTGCAGTCACAGATCTGCAATTGTGTAAGAGAAGGCATTATGACAAAATCTTTTGCTTCTTCTTCCGTTATGTCCTCCCACTCCTCCCATTTTGTGTTGAAATCAAACGTCAGAACCTTCAATTTGGGAAAGGCAGCAATAACATAGCCTCCTCCTTCTCCTCTTGTTATTCCCAAGAATTCTCGTCCCACAATTTCCACTGCTTTCATACTATGAAGAGTAATATCTTCCAGACAAGGTAATTTTCCAAAGGGCGGCAATAGCGTCAGCTGACTGCAATTATAGAGAACAAGGACCCTTAGTTGGTTGAGAGGCGAGACCATCCACAGTGGAAATGTGGAGCCCCCGTAACTGGCGATGCCCATTGTACTCAAGTTAGGATGGGGCTGAAGAGCTTCCATTAAATCCATCCATGATACTGATGATGATGATGTTGACCCCTCTTCACCCTGAAAACGTACATGAAAACTCGTAATGTGTATCTCATTCTTAAATTCGGCTTTCCGCGCATCCTCAACCACCTCATTCAAATCACCATCTAATCTGATATTCAATCTTAAAATTCCTTTTTTGTTCTTCAAGATTGATTCCAACTTGATCCCACCAATTCCCATGGGCATTTCACTCAGTTTGTCAACAAGTCTCTCAGGAATTTTACAAAGACCATCACACATTGCATTATCCAAGGTTTGCAGTTTTTGGAAATTGCATAAGCTCTCTGGCAACTCCTCTAGAAACTTATTCAACATTAAATGAAGGTGTCTCAAGTGAATCAAATTCCCAATTTCCATCGGTAACTCTTTTAGCATCGTATCATCGCTCAAGTTAAGGAACCTCAAGTGAACTAAGTTGCCAATTTCCTTTGGAATCTCTTCAATGCCACAATTAATCAAAGACAGACTTTGCAAATAATAAAGTTGGAAAATGACTTTAAGGTCTTCACGGGATAATTTGCTAATTCCATCCAAGATCAACCGCCTCAAGTGAATAAGATTTTTCATTACTCGTGGAATACTTTCAGAAAAAAAGTATGATTCTAACACCCTCATGCGCACTGTGCAATCACAGATATTTGGAAAGGGCTCTTTTCTGCAATATAAAGTACAAAACTCGCTCACCATGGAAACATGTGAAGGCTTACAAATTGGGCGGGCTGTGCACCTTTTCATTCCTGTTGCCTTCACCTTACCCTTATTTTTTAGAAATTGAGCAAAATCATGTACTATATCATGCATCTTACAATATTCAATTTCACCCGAATCACTTATCTCAAAATCTTGAAATAAAGAGCGCATTGCCAGAGTATCAAAATACTTTCTTCCATTTAGTTGCATGTCATTAATATTGGAGCCCAAATAACCAAGTGCCATCCAAGTTTGTATTAACCTCTCAACATCAATCATAGTATCTTTAGGAAAGAATGCACAATAGGAGAAGCAACGCTTGAGTTTTGGGGACAATTCATTATAGCTCAAAAGTAAATGGGGGAAAAGATCTACTTTGGCTTCCTCCATTTGCCATATTTCACTATCCAATACATTGCTCCACTGTTCAAAGTTGTTCTTAAAACACAAAAGACTTCCCAAAGTCTTCAAAGCAAGTGGCAAACCTTTGCACTTTTCAGCTATTTTCTTTCCAATATCCTCAAATGCACCATCATTTTTACCTTGAAGAGCCACACTACGCAAGAATAACAAGAATCATTGTCCGAGAGCAGTCCCGGACGACATATCCATTGAACCCATAACTTTTACAACCCTCTCATTTCTTGATGTTACCAAAATCTTACTACCAATTCCACCACATCCTAGGGAGTTTTTCAAGGATTTCCATTTGTTTGGATCTTCTGTCCAAACATCATCAAGCACAAGAAGAAATTTCCTCCCACAAATAGATTCTTTTACTTGTTTAAAGAGGACATCAAGACTATCGGTATTTGGTGAACTTCCCACCTTTATGCTCTCAAGAATCCTTTTGGCAACAACAGCCAAATCAAAGGGATCAGAGACACATACCCAAATCTTCAAATCGAAAAATTCATCTGCTCGATTATTATTATATACCATCTGAGCCAGAGTGGTCTTCCCAAGTCCCCCCACACCCACTATAGATAGTACGCGAAAACCTGATTCCTCTTGGTCTCCATCATTATCCCTAATTTTATTAACAAGATCATCTCTATCTTGATCTCGTCCATGGACTTCAGCTAAGTCGACCATGGACGTGGATTGATCTCGCCATGATGCAAGGGGAGGATCAACACAGCTGGGCTGGGAAACCACAAAACCATACTGATCTCTCTCTTTCAAGATCTCATCAAGTTTCTCCTTAACATTCAGTATTTTTTTGCCAATGCTATGACGAACAGCAACTTTGTTCAAAGACAAAAAGGTAGATGATGGGATGAAGGAGAATACCTTTTGCTTGGGAGCCATCTGAAATTTGAGAAGAGCGTACTCCCATTCGTCCAGAATGTCCTCCATATCATAGGCAATCTGTTCCAGTCTCGACAGCTAGAAGTTGATGCTTTCATCCTTGAATCTCCGAATCTCAGCATCGTTTAACACATTTCTGACATTCCGCAGGTCCACGGCAAGTCTTCGGACCATATCCTCAGCTCCTTTCACCAGATTGATATGATGTCGAGCCTGCTCTTCCATCAGACCAAATACTCGATCTGCCACCGTTGAAACGATAGCATCCGCCATTGATTCTTTTTTTTTGTTGTTTGTTGTTTTGCTTTTTTTTTTTTTTGATTCCTTTGATGAAATTAATCCTTATGGATACAAGAATTTTAGAAGCAACATGTGTTGACCTTTTGAGCCGGCAGCCTGACGCAACATGCGTTGACCTTTTTCCCAAAATCAACAAGCTGAAGGTAGTAGTTATACCAGATCCATATTAAAATCAAAATACTTTTTCTCTTCTATTGGCAAAGCTCAGCCGTTAGATTTGGAATCTGGTGATCAAGAATTTATGGATGACATTGTCATTTGATTAATTTAATAGAACCATGCTGATCATAATTCTGTCCAGTAACTTTTTCAAACTGGCAATTTATAAATCATAACTTTCAAAGTAACATATTGAGACCGAATCAGTCCGAATCATGCCAAATTCAACTCAGTTTGGAACATTTAAGGTGATTCGAACTAATATGGCCTTAAATTGCCAATTTTTTATAAATTTATTATTCTTAACATGCTAGCTCAAAAAGTTAGGTCATTCTTTTCCCATCTCCTATAAAACTAGGTCCTTAAAAACTTTTTCGAAGAGTTAATTATTTTTTTCTGATTTTTTGCTAATTTCTTTCTGGAAGAGTTAATTTTTTTTGTAATTCCTGATTTTTTTGCTATAATTTTTTGAGTTTGATTTATCTCGAAGTCATTTTAGTATTTTTCTTATTTAGCTTTCTTACTTTTTTTTTCGCTATTCCAGAATTTTGATGAATTTTAACTCTCAAATTTGTTGTTTGTAAAAATATCCTAAAATTGTGGGGTTATTGTTAATATATTCAGAATTTTATTCTTTGTATTCAGTTTTTGGTGTGTCTCTACAAAAATGAAAAAAGTGTTATTCAAAATTGGAATTTGAATATATCTAAATATATGCAGAAAAATATTGAATATATGCAAAGTTTGCAATCTGCATATATTTATATATCGTGATTGTACACATTAATGATATAAAAATAAATAAAAAATTATAAAATCTGAAATAATTAATTTAGAAAAATATTACATAAATCCAATAGAATTAAAAAAATTGTAAAGAGGTAAAAAAGAATTTCTAAACAAATAAAATAAATATATATAAAATAAAATTTGAATTCAAAAATAATAAAAAAGAAAAAGAAGATAGGAGCCAAATCTTCCGACACAGCTGCTAACATTCAAATTTTAAAATCAACAAGCTGAAGGTAGTAGTTATATATACCAGATCCATACTAAAATCAAAATACTTGTTCTCTTCTATTGGCAATGCTCAGCCGTTAGATTTGGAATCTGGTGATCATGAATTTATGGATGACATTCCCATTTGATTAATTTAATAGTAGCATGCTGACCTTCCTTCGTGTGACCGAGCGCATGAATGTAGTAAAATAAAACACACGATATCAAATGATTTATGTTTGGGTAAAAAAACTAAAAAATTTAACAATAGTAACTTTTCGGCCTTGCAAGATGAGGATCATTAATTTTGCAAAGTAACTTCAGCTGACAATTAAGGATCATAACTTTTTTAAAATGACATATTGAGACCGAATCATTCTGAATCATGCCAAATTCAACTCAGTTCGGGCCACTTAGGTCATTTGTGTTGATTCGATCTAATTTGGCCTCAAATTGCCATTTTTTAAAATTATTAATTATCCTTAACTTGCCAGCCAACTCAAAAAGTTAAAGTCATTCTTTTCACATCTTCCTCCCCCTGGCTCTCTCCTTTCTTTTTTTTATTCCTTTGATGAAATTATGGATACAAGAATTAATATACAATTTTGAGCCGGCAGCCAGACGCAACATGCATTGACCTTCTTCGCAAATTATTTTAAAATCATCAAGCTGAAGGTAGTAGTTATAGCAGATCCATATTAAAATCAAAATACTTGTTCTCTTCTAGGAAAAATAGTTCTTTTTTATCTTTTATCTTTTATTTAATCCTTTAACTATTAAAATTTAATTTTAATACTTTATATTTTTTAAAAAAAATAATTTTTACCCTTTATCTTTTTAAAAGATTTGACTTTCGCTCTTTATTTTTTTTTCAGAAAAGGTGATTTTTGTCCTTTGATAATTATAAAGGATTAAAATAATATTCTAATAGTTAGAGAACCAAAAACATAATAATAGATGAAAGATAAAGAACGAAAAAAAACTATTTTTTTCTAAATATTAATCTCTTGGTGATTAATCGTGATTGGATTGTTCTATTCACATAGGTGATGAACGTGATGTATTTTAAAATCTCAAAATTAAATTTCAATAACCATAAAATTAATACACGAAGATGAGACGTCACAACCTTTAGTGAGAAGAAATTAGATGGGTTTCGTGCTTATCGGATGACGAAATTGTATCTTATCAGATGATGAAAACATATCTTATTTCACATTGTTATGAATGGTATAAGTAATGAAATGAAACACGGGATATCAAATGAGTTATGACCGGGTAAAAAAATTAAGGACTGTAACTTCTAAAATGACAAATTGAGGTCAAATCAGTCCTAATAGGCCCCAAATTCATCTCATTTCAGGATATAGCGATTTTAGTTGATTCATGATGATTTGGCCTCAAATTGCCCATTTTTCAAATTAATTTCCTTAATTTGACAGCCCAAAAAATCACGGACCTACTTTTACAATCTCTCCTAAATTACGGTCCTTAAAAAATAGTTTTTCGGTTGTGATCAATTTTGAATGGGACTACATGTTAGTTGTAAAATATATATGAAATATAAAATATAGTTCTCTCTTGTTTTGTTCTACACGTACGTACCTGGAGGCCGATGAAACTGTTGATTGTTTCAAAAGTAAATCAGTTCAAACTCAAAATAAATATTAATTCTTTTACTGTATAATTTGATTCTCAAATTCATATTTTATCAACGAAAAATTAATATTGTTAAAAACAAACTAAGACTTCATTTGGATGGGTGAATTTGAAATCCATGGATTTCACACACAAATAACCACCCTCTCCATGAATTTACAAATACTTAGATTTCATTTTATGTTTAAAATACGAGTCTCATTTTTCTTCTCTCCCATCTTTTTATAATTTCTAACTTAAAATACTTTTTTATATGTATTTTTGTTTAAATTCATTCATTTTCAAATCCATCCATCCAAATGGAGCCTAAATGTATATAAAAAAAATTAATTAAATTGGTTTACTTTTGCTTTCTATGATTTGCCCCTGTAACTGGAATATAATCTTTATTGAAATTATTTTATGTTGATTCTTTCAACTAATTTATTAATTTATATTTTTGTTGTTTCAAGCTCGGACTCGATTGTTTTGACATCATCATCACTGAAAATTTAGAAAATTGCTGGGTAATCAAGAAAACATTAATGAAGGCATTGTACACTAACGGTTGTGTAGCTGCATAGGACACTAAATAGACTCAAGAGAGCTATATATGAAGTATATTTTTTTAGTGAAAGTTGTAGTCCTTTGATTCAAGATGATTATTGGTGATATTACATTTTTTTTTGTTGAGTAAAAGTCACAATCATTTGACGTGACTCTCTGATGATCATCTTGAATATTTATAAATGTTGAATTGTGTAAAAATTTCTTGATTTGTAACTTCTAAAATGATATTATGGAGTTGAATCTCTTTATATATTAAGTTTGATACTGTTATTTAGTGTTTTATTAAACACTTTTTAGATGCAACTAGTGTATTTATAATTACTCAATGGTGCGGACATTTCGTGATACTAAAATTGGAGTGAGAATTTGAGTTTCTCAAAACAATGGAAAGTTGAATCTCTTTATATACTAAATTTGAATCTTTTATTTGAGTTTTATTTAATATTTGTGACTTATGCTTCTGAAATTCGTTAGAATACAATTATCGAATTTTCGTGAATAGATTTTATATTTTAAAAGGTTAATTCCTTGTAAACATTATTTACACATATGTTAGAAGAATTAATATCTTTAAAGATAGCATCTTTTTCAGTGTGGCTAATAAACTTTATTAACCAAATAATATTGTGGTGGTCATTTGCTGTCACTGTGGTTACAGTAGATTACTCCGAGTTTTGTTTCATTTTGCTATCTTTATAAGCATCTGTTAAGTGTAAAAGCTAAGCTGAGTTTGAATACTGAGTATTAAATCCTGATCCTGAGACAAGGCCCTGAACCTGAGAGAAAATGAGTCTGAGTAAGGCGATACTGAGTCTGAGTGCTCTGATCCTGACGCTCATCCTGAGTGATTCAGATCAGTGAAGGCACTTGTCCTGAAGACTCAGTAACCTGAAGGCATAATCCTGAGATCATCATCCTGAGCCAACATCAGTCATCCTGAGTCAGGCATCCTGACAGGCATATCCTGACCTGAAAATGATCAATCT
This sequence comes from Prunella vulgaris, assembly GCA_026898435.1. Lineage (NCBI taxonomy): Eukaryota > Viridiplantae > Streptophyta > Magnoliopsida > Lamiales > Lamiaceae > Prunella > Prunella vulgaris. The sequence goes on from JAPKLY010000956.1 coordinate 87,056, forward strand.
CCTAAGTCACTCAAACTGAAGGTTTCGAGATGACATTAAGGCGGTTATTTTGACAGCTGGTGGAGCAATCCTATTGGATGCCGGAACAGTTATTTCAGGCGGTTGTAACCATACAAGCTCGATGATTGGTTATGGATTTAAAAGACAGTTAGGATCTGGGCATCTATATATACGTATTCATACCTGGAGAATAATAATCACTCATTACTTAGAGAGACTAGAGTGAGAAAGCTTGTAATCTGTAAACATTATTCCATTGATTAGTGAAGTGAGCCAACCTCATCCGTGGACGTAGATCAATTTGATCGAACCACGTAAAATTCTTTGTTCTCTTGATTTTCTTAATTTCTGCATTTTATGTTCATCGAAGTTCTTCAAGGTCTGATATCTAGGAGTCTTATTGAAGTCGAATATTCTGATTAATTTACAATAATTGGCGCCATCTGTGGGAAAGGAGGAAGAATTGACTGGTTAATCATCAATCATGGCATCTACCAAGTTGGATTTTGAGAAATTCACTGGAGCAAACGACTTTGGTTTGTGGAAGATCAAGATGAAGTCTCTCTTAACTCATCGTGGGCTGGCCAATGCTCTGAAGCCGGAAGATCAATGACCTCCTTCTTCATCAGAAAATCCAGGCAAGAAACAAGAAATATTGGAAAAGGCACATAGCACCATCATCTTGTGCTTGGGGGACAAGCCTCTGAGGGAGGTGTGTAAGGAGAAGACTGCCATTGGTGTTTGGGATAAATTGGAGAAGGTGTATCAGACTAAGTCTGTCACCAACAAGTTGTTCATTAAGCAAAAACTGATTTCCTTCAGGATGAATGAAGAGAAGGAGTTGATTGAGCAACTTGAGGAATTCAACAAGGCTGTTGATGATCTTGAGAACCTGGGAGTGGAAATTGATGATGGTGATAAGGCTTTGATGCTCCTGAATTCTTTGCCTAAATCCTTTGAGAATTTCAAGGATACTTTACTATTTGGGAGGCAGGATCAATTGTCCTTTGATGATATTCTGGGTGCACTGAAAACAAAGTCCATTCAGCTACAAGCTGATAAGAAAAATTCAGTTCAGGCTGAAGGCTTGAATGTCAGATTCAAGAAGGGCAAGAAAGGTTTTCAGAACAAGAAGAAGAAGAACACAAAGGAGTCAAAATCAGGTGATTTTGTTGAGAGGAGAAAATATTTTGCTTGCCACAAAACTGGTCATCTCAAGAAGAATTGTCCTGACAGAAATAGGAATCAGGGAGAAGAACAAAAGGCTGATATAACTGTTGCTGCTGAAGAAGGATATGATAGTGCTGAGGTGTTGATAGTTACTAACCTGAAGCTGAATGATGTATTGGTACTTGACTCAGGATGTTCATTCCACATGTGCCCAGATGAATCATTGTTCAGGGAGTTGAGGAGGTTTGATGGAGGCTCAGTTGTGTTGGGCAACAATCAAACATGCAAAGTGAAGGGGAGTGGTTCTGTCAGGTTGAAGCTGCATGATGGAATGGATCGAATACTCTCAAATGTGAGGTTGGTGCCAGAACTGAAGAGAAATCTGATTTCCCTGGGTTCACTGAATCAACTGGGTTATGAATTCAACACTGAGGATGGTTACATCCTGATAACCAAAGACAAGAAGGTATACATGAAAGGCAAGAAAATCAATGGATTGTATATCCTGATTGGAAGCACTTCTACTGGGTCAGCAAATAATGTTATGGACAACACTTAGGCTATGATATGGCGTAAGAGATTAGGCCATATTGGAGAAAAGGGACTCCAAGAACTAATAAAGCAGAAAGTCTTTGGGGAAGAAAAGATGATGAAGTTGGATTTTTGTGACAATTGTGTCCTGGGCAAATCCAAGAAAATCCCATTCCCTAAAGATAAGAAGACTATTGATGCACCTCTGGACTATGTTCACTCTGATATCTGGGGACCAGCTAAGGTGGAGACTCATGGAGGTGGAAGATACTTCATGACAGTCATTGATGACTTCAGCAGGAAAGTATGGGTGTTCATACTAAAGCAGAAGAGTGAGGCCTTAGCAAAATTCAGAGATTGGGTCAGTGAACAAGAAAATAAGAGAGGAAGATCCATTAAACATCTCAGGACATATAATGGATTGGAGTATGTATCAGAAGAGTTCAACAATTTCTGCAAAGAAAGGGGAATAACTAGACACAGGACAGTTCCTGCAAATCCTCAGCAGAATGGACTTGCTGAGAGATTGAACAGGACAATCCTGGAAAAGGTCCGAAGCATGCTATCAGATGCAAAGTTACCAAAGATATTTTGGGGTGAGGCAGTCAGTACAGCTTGTTATCTCATTAACAAGTCACCATCCTCAGCAATTGAGTTCAGGACACCTGATGAGGTGTGGTACGGAAGGATCTCAGATTACAACAACATGAAGGTATTTGGTTGTTCAGCTTTTGGCCACATCAGGCAGGACAAGCTGGAACCTAGAGCACTGAGATGTATCTTTATTGGTTATCCTAAGGGAATAAAAGGATACAAGTTATGGTGTCTGGAACCTGGTCACAAAAGGTGTATCGTCAGTAGAGATGTGACTTTTAATGAGAAAGTCATGGGATACAATCAGCCCATAAGCACTCAGGACTCAGATGGAATTCTTTCAGAAGAAGGTATTCAGGTTGTGGTGGAGACTCCTGACAAGAACTCAGGACAAGCAGACACTGAGTCATATGAAAACTCAGGAAGACATCAGCAAGAATTTGAGGAAAGTGATACTGACCATTCAATTTCAGATACTGAAGGCCAAGATCTCAGGAATTATAGTCTAGCAAGAGACAGACACAGGAGAAGCATACACCCTCCGACTAGATTCGGTCAGGCTGACATGGTATCCTATGCCCTGATAACTGCTGAAGAAATGGAGCATCAGGAACCACAAAGTTATGCTAAAGCGGTGTCAGGCAAAGACAAAGAGAGATGGATATTGGCTATGACTGAGGAACTTCAGTCATTAGAAAAGAACAACACTTGGACTTTAGTAAACAGAGTTCAGGGACAGAAGGTAGTCAGTTCCAAGTGGATCTTCAAGAAGAAATCTGAAATGGGGTCAGGAGGAAAAGAGAAGCTGAGATACAAGGCAAGACTGGTGGCCAGAGGATTCACTTAGAGAGAGGGGATAGATTTCAATGAGGTATTCTCACCTGTTGTGAAACATTGCTCAATACGAATTCTATTGTCAAAGGTTGCTCAGGAGGATCTGGAGCTTCAGCAGTTAGATGTCAAGACAACCTTTCTACACGGAGATCTAGAAGAAACAATACACATGCAACAACCTGAAGGTTTTATTCTACCAGGAAATCAGGAGAATGTGTGTTTGCTGAAGAAGTCATTATATGGACTGAAACAAAGTCCAAGACAATGGTACAAGAAATTTGATGGTTGCATGATCTCCATAGGCTTTACTAGGTGCAGGTATGATAGTTGTGTCTATATTGAGAAACAAGAAAAGGAAGTACTTACATACCTACTGCTCTATGTGGATGACATGTTGGTTGCAAGCAAGAGTCCAGAAAGAATTCAGAAGTTAAAGGCAAAACTCAGTAACACTTTTGACATGAAGGATTTGGGCAGCGCGAAGAGGATACTAGGAATGGAAATTATCAGAGATAAGAGCAGAGGAAGGTTGTTCTTAACTCAGAAGAATTACATCCTGAAGATACTCAGGAGGTTTAACATGCATGAATCCAGAATTGTATCTACTGCCCTTGGTCAACAATTCAAACTAACATCAGATCAGTGTCCGGAGTTAGAAGAAGAAAAGGCACAAATGAGTAAAATTCCTTACTCAAATGGAATTGGTAGCATAATGTATGCTATGGTGTGCAGCAGACCAGATTTAGCATATTCAGTCAGTGTGGTCAGTAGATTTATGGCAAATCTGGGAAAGACACACTGGGAAGCCTTTAAGTAGGTTATGAGATACTTAAAAGGTACTGAAAATCTGGGGTTACTCTTTGAGAAGACTAAGGATGTTTCACAACCTCTTCAGGGATATGTGGATTCAGATTATGCTGGAAGCATTGACACAAGGAAATCCTTAACAGGATATGTGTTCACATTATATGGTACAACAATCAGTTGGAGAGCAGTACTCCAGTCAGTAGTGGCACTCTCAACTACTGAAGCTGGGTATATTGCAATGACTGAAGCAGTTAAGGAAGCGATGTGGCTCAAGGGTATGATTCAATAATTTGGAATAAGGCAAAAGGAAGTTGCAGTTCAGTGTGATAATCAGAGCACAATTCATTTGGTTAAGCATCAGGTCTTTCATGAAAGATCCAAACATATTGATGTGAGGCTTCATTTTGTGATAGATGTGGTGGAAAAGAAAGTGATTTCAGTGCAGAAGGTTTCTACTGAGGACAATGCTGCGGATATGCTTACTAAGGTCATACCTATTTCCAAGTTCAGATACTGTTTGGAGCTGATCATGCTGCGGTCATGGGATGTACCATGAGTTAGGTCCTGAGGTGGAGTGTGGAATGGGGGAAACTCACTTACTTTAAGGTGGAGAATTGTTAAGTGTAAAAGCTAATCTGAGTTTGAATATTGAGTATTAAATCCTGATCCTGAGACAAGGCCCTGAACCTGAGAGAAAATGAGTCTGAGTAAGGGTAGGGGTGGCAAAATGGGCCCGGCCCGATGGGCCGGCCCAGTTGGCCCGTCTTTCAGGCCAGGCCGGGCCCAAAAATAAGCGGCCCGAAATGAACCGGGCCTATTTGGCCCGGCCCAGTAGGCCCGCCGGGCCAACCGGGCTCGGGCCGGGCTTGGCCCGAAAAAAATATTGGCCCGGTTTTTTTTTTTTTTTTT
>JAPKLY010000957.1:0-28675 GCA_026898435.1 Prunella vulgaris
CTATAATATCAATTATTTTTACATTCTGATTTTACAAAGTAATAACCTATCTTACAAAAATTTCAAAACAAATACTCCCTCCGTCCCGCAATAAGTTGCTCGTTGCTTTTGGGCACACGATTAAGGTAAAAGTGAAAAAGTATAAGTGATGTGATAGAACAAGTGAAAAAGTATAAGTGATGTGATGAAGAAAAGTGATAAAGTAATAAAAATAGTGTAAAAAATATTGAAAATAATAATAAAGAAGTGAATAATAATTTCCAAAAAGGTAAAAAGCAAATGAGCAACATATAGTGGAACAGATGAAAATGACAACATGAGCAACTTATAGTATAACGGAGGGAGTATATATTTTTACTAATCATCAAAAATTTTACATCCCAAAAATTTTAAAATTTAAAACATACTCCCTCTGTCCATGAAAATTGGACTACCCTTGCTGTGCACGGTTATTAAGAAAAGTTGATGTTGATGTGTAAAAGTGAGTGTATTAGTATAAGAAAATATTTAATTATTAAAAAAGTACTTGATGTAATGTGTAAAAGTGAATATATGTGTATAAAAAATAAAAATAATGATTGTAAGTTTTACATTTTAGGTAAGTAGACCATTTATTATGGATAACCATTTAAGGCAACGTGGATAATTTATCGTGGACGGAGGGAGTATTCTTTAGAAAGATATTTATGCAAAGTCACCGTCACGAGGTGAGAGCACTCTAACACCACAAATTAATGACAACGACAGAGCATTGGGCCAGCTTTGAAAGGTCAATGTCCTGCTAAGATATTAATGTTTGGACAGAGCTAGCGTGCTCTAAGTTATTACCAGTGGCCGTAGATTTGGGGTGTGGACGATAATTATGAATAAAAGAGAAATAATTAAGCGTATTAGTTTATAAATATTTATTTTATAATAATTATATTCAACCTATTCCATTATAATTTTCAGATGCAAAGAAAAGAAATTGTCATTTTTTCTGTAGAATTTAATTATAATACAATATTGATACTATAATTATGTGAATGTGCACACAAATCGATATTTTTTTACTAGTATATGTAAATTTGAGTAAGTCATCCAAATAAGTAGTGTGAAATTTTTATAACACATAGAGAGTAATACTTAGAAATTTTTTATAAGTACAACGTTATCCCTAAATATAGATTATAGTGTATAAATAGTTTATGATTTTTTTAAAATAGTTTATAAGTAATTTAAGAGTTTATAAGCTCTTTAGAGTGTTTGATAAAATAAAATATCTAATAACTTATAAAATTTTAAAATAAATTTCTTATATTTTATAAGCTGCAAAAAATAAATTGAGACCCTAACTTATTTTTCTCACCACATCCACTCTCAACCATCCACCACATTCTGAACTCTGTCCTACATCAACATATAAAAAATATTTTTTTCCTATTTAAATTTAAATTTAAAAAATATACTATATCAAAAAATATTTAAGTCTTATAAGTTACATAAAAATAAAATATTATAAACTTTTAAAATAACCTATAAGATGTTAGAATTTATAAAATATTTAAAGTAAATTTTGTCAAGTACGGCCTCTTATTAATGGAAATATAAAGAATAATTTTGTAAGCATTTATATATAAATAAATAGCTAAATTTGATTATGTGATAATGTGAACCAAAAGTACTGGCATTTAAGTATAAAGTTGAGGATGTGGGTGTGGAATTTAGTAAAGATAATCTTGGTATGTAACAATAACTCAATAAGGAAAATAAAGATAATTACATGATACACGATGTATATCTTTATCTTAGATGATATATTTTTATATTTAAAATACTATTCACTCCATCCATTATATTTGGTCTACTTTGGTTGTCTATGGTTATTAAGAAAAAGTTAATGTTGATGTGTAAAAGTGAGTGTATTAGTATAAAAGTATTTAATTTTTTAAAAAGTATTTGATGTGATGTGTAAAAGTAAGTATATATGTATAAAAAATAAAAATAATAATGATATTTTTTCATTTTAGGTAAGTGGACGACCATTATAAACAACGTGAACCGTTTATCGTGGAAGGAAGGAGTAACATATTTATTGAGAATTTATATGAATAAGTCTCTTGTGCATCAGGTGCATCGTTCAGTTTAAGTGTATTTTTAAAAAGTTGCATCATTTATTACTGAAAAGTTATATCGTTAAAAAATATTTTTCAGTAATAATATGTGTGACTTTTCAACAGTATTTTATATAACCTTTTAAAAATGAACTTAAATTGTACGGTGTATTTAATGCATATAAAGGCAATTGATATAGGCTATACAGAACTCGTGCTTCTTAAATATTACTTTTTCCCGTTCAATGAAATAGTGCTTAAATATTTGATCACATATTTTAAGGGAAAAATAAATAACCTAAAGGGTTTTGTTGGAAATTTGGGGTCCATTTGAGGGTGAAGATAATTAAAGATAAAATGATTGTTGATTTTTAAAGAAAAGATAATTTTAATAGTATACACCAAGTGCAATGTCTAATTTAAATATATTTTTAAAATATTATATTATTTATTATTAAAAAGTCACACGTGTTATTATTGAAAAGTGAATTTTAAAAAATATAATTTTTAGTAATAACATATACTCCCTCGGTCCATGATAATTAATCTACCTTAGTTGTGCACGGTTATTAATTAAGAAAAAGTTGATGTTGATGTGTAAAAGTGAGTGTATTAGTATAAAGAAGTGTTAATTATTATTAAAGTATTTGATCTAATGTGTAAAAGTGAGTATATGTGTATAAAAAAATAAAAAATAATGATTGAAAATTTTCCATTTTTAGGTAGGTAGACTATTTATTGTGGACGGTTATTTAAGGCAACATGGACTAATTTTCATGAACGGAGGGAGTATAACTTTTCAATATTATTTTGTGTAACTATTTAATAAAATGTACTTGAATTATAAGGTGCATTTGCAAGAGACTTGCTCTTTTGACAGATGTATAAAATTGTTTTGTACACAATATCAATTAACTTCATAATCAAAATAAATACTCCCTCCGTCCATGAAAATTAGTTCACGTTATCTTAAATAGCCGTCCACAATAAATAGTCTACCTACCCAAAATATAAAATTTTCAATTATTATTTTTATTTTTTTATATACATATACTCACTTTTACACATCACATCAAACATTTTATTAATAATTAACACTTCTTTATACTAATACACTCACTTTTACACATCAATATCAACTTTTTCTTAATAACCGTGCACAACTAAGGTAGACTAATTATCATGAACGGAGGAAGTAATATTCTCTCTATTTTAATTTATTTTTTATTTTTTTATTGTTTTAATATTATTTTTACACCACGAAAAAAAATTCACATTCATAAGTGTTAATATAATATTTTTTAATAAACATATCGCTTTCACATATAAAAATAATTATGAGATGAAAGACCGTATATAATTGTATTTTCGAAATGTTTACCAAAAGAGGAGAGAAAAACAAGGGGCCGGAATGCTCAGCAGGCCAGTGTCCATCACTTGCTTGGATTGCCCGATGTAGCCGTACCCCTTTCTTCACAGCAATTGTCGCACTTTCGTAGCTAATTTCCTCTTTCGCTCCAACTCTGACAGCCGGTATGCTCACCAAATCAATTCCACTTTCCTTTTTAAGCTGTCCAAACAAAAGTAAAAAATTGTTTCATACTCCCTCCGTCCCAAGTCATTCTTCAAAAAGACCAGGGCACACGTATTAAGGAAAGGTTGGAGTATGTGAGTGTGAAGTTAAATAATAAAATATAAAAAGTATACTTTATTGACTTTTGTGAGTGTAAATTATTTTCTTTTTAAGGTGTGAAGAAAGAGTTGGGACCCAAAATAGAAAAACAGGAAGAAAGAGTTGGGACGGAGGGAGTAATTTTTTTACATTTTCGATTGGTCTCAAAATTATGTAATATTTTAATTTAGTCTCGTAACAATTTAATTTTAATCAAATTAATCTCATAACTATATAATATTTTAATTTAGTTCCATAACAATTCAAATCTAATTAAATTATTCCCAAATCGTCGGAAATAACATAAAACGACGTCATTTTATTCACTTTCCATTCACGTGTTATATTTTTCAAGGAAATTGGCTCACACGGCACGTGAGTGAAACGACGTCGTTTATGTCATTTCCGACGATTTGAGACTAATTTAGTTATATTTAAATTGTTATGGGACTAAATTGAAATATTATATAGTTATGAGATTAATTTGGTTAGATTTGAATTTTTATGGGATTAAAATGAAACATTACATAGTTACGGGATAAAATAAAAAAGTTATGGAAGGATTTTGATATTAATCACTAATATATATGTATATGTATATTAATTCAACATAGATCATTAACATTTTTCACCTGAGTTCTCATGAACAAATCAGCGGGGCAACGATATCCGTTGGCCCCGATTCCGTTTCCAGTCATGACGAGCCGAGTCAAACGCTTGGCGATCTTCAGGCGTTCCGGCATCGGGATCGTACTCCCAGACCTGCCTTCCCGCAAAGTTGTTGGTGCTACACAAATATGGATCGTTGCCTTCCGCAATCTTCAGCTTCCACATTTTAACAATTAATTAATTGCAGATAACTTCATGCAATGCATATATGTCGGTATTTATAAATAATATAATCAGAAACTTGGCAGGTATGTCTTTTTTTTTTTTTTTTTTATCGGTGGTAGGTATGCCTTTTAAATAAGTATATGTCGGTATATTTAAACTTGGTAGGTATGCCGTTTTTATATATGTCGGTATTTATAATTAATATGTGCTACCTCCGTCCCGAAACTACTTTCATAGTAGTTCCGGGCACGCGAACCAAGAAAAAGTAAATATATGAGTGTAAAGTTAAATAATAAAATAAGAAAAAATGTATTTTGTTGACTTTTGTGAGAGAAAAAAGTTTCCTTTTTTGGTGTGTGAAAGAAGAGTTGGGACGTTCAAATACGGAAAGTGTGAAAGTAGTTTTGGGACGGAGGGAGTATGATTTTTTAATAGTATTTTATATAACTTTTTAAAAATAAATTTAATTGGGTAATAAGGTGCACGTGCGGTATATTATTGGTACTCATCACAGATCAGTCTTCTCACAAAGTTAATGTTGGTGCTGTACAAATCTGTATAGTTGCCTTCCGCAAACTTCAGCTTCCACATTGTAATAATTAATTGCAGATAAATAAAACACCATGCATGCACATGTCCTGTTTATAAATACTGTAGTCAGAAACTTGGTAGGTACGCTTTTTAAATACGAATAAATTTCTTCTGTACAATTCAAATGTTTTACGCACTAAAAAGTTATATAAATTATTGTTGAGAAGTTACACAATTAAAAATACATTTTTTAATAATAATATGTACTCCCTCCATCCTGTAGAAATTTACACCATACAGGACGGCACATTTTTTAAGGATAAATATGTGTATAGGTTTGTGAGTGTACATGTAAATCAATATTTCCTTTTTAATAGTGTGCATATTTGTGTGAGAGGTCCAAATAAAAAACGTGTTCAAATTCCTGTGAGACAAAGGGAGTATAACTTTTTATTAGTATTTTGTGCATCTTTTTAAAAGTGAACTTGAGTTACACGGTACACACCTGGTGCATTGAAAATTAGAACTTTAAATAATGTTTCGCTGGAGTCAATCTTGGTCAGACTGAATTATTGAGAATAATGGAAAAATAGAAAACTCAACCCACTTCCCATTCTTTTTCATGGACAATAGCTTCATAGTCTCACATTAAATATTTATTATTATTAAGAATTAAAAATAGCATTTGTATTTGCTGCGAGGATAATTTGCTAAAACCTAGTCGGAAAACCGTGTGCTAAATTGAGAACTTTTCATAGTTACAAAAAATATGCATTTTAAAAATTGATATTATCGATCGACTACGTATTGGTATCTAATTATATAAATTGGTAATCGATTTTTAGCTGAATATTATTGTAATTGAATAATGCGATAAAGCAATAAATAAAAACAGTATTGATTACCCAGTTCGTCACAACGTGACTACGTCTGTGGGCAACCAAGCCAGGAGATAATAATATGACTGTCGTATAGTTTGTGTGTACAGAGATTGAAGTAATGAATACAAGGGTATAAAATACAATATATAGTAAGTAATCTAACCATAACCCTAAGCCCATAGGCCTAAAATCCATTGGACTGTATCTAATATTATGTCCATAATATATATAATATATAATCAAATATATTATAACACTCCCCATTGGACATAATAACAGTGACATGGAACAATACAAAAGTTACCAAGAGGAGTATAATCATTGATCTTCAAGATCCAATCTTCAGGATTGTTTTGGATTTGATACTCCCCTTGAAGATAACAATCTTCCAAGTCTACGTATCCCGATTCCATGTACGTACTTTTCAAAAGTAGTAGTGGGAAGGGATTTAGTAAACAAATCAGCGAGATTGTCACTTGAGAGTACTTGTTTTATCATGATCTCACCACTGGAGTTCGTGAGGATAAAAGAATTTTGGGGAAATATGTTTCGTCAAGTTCCCTTTGACAAAGTCATTACTCATTTATGCAATACATGCACCGTTATCTTCATAGATAACTGAGGGGCTTAAGTCATTAGAAGGGATACCACACGAGTCGTAAATGTGTTTTACCAGGGATTTTAACCAAACACATTCTCGTGCAATTTCATACAGAGCTATGATCTCTGAGTGGTTTGACGATGTGGTCACCATAGTTTGTTTGACAGATCTTCATGAAATGGTTGTACCACCAGAGAGAAAAACATAACATGTTTGCGATTTCGCATTGTGGGGATCAGATAGATAACCAACATAACCTACAAGTGTTTTGTCTTGATTTTTTTGATAGAACAGACCAAGATCTTGTGAACCTTGAAGATATCGTAAGATATGTTTCACACAATTCCAATGTCTCCTCGTACGGGAGGCACTGAATCTTGCAAGTAGATTCACGGCGAAGGCTATATCCGGCCTAGTGTAGTTTGCAAGATAGAGCAGTGCGCCAATCGCACTAAGATAGGGAACTTCAGGTCCCAATAGCTCTTCGGTATCTTCTTTAGGTCTAAATGAGTCATTTTCCACTTCGAGGGAACAGACAGCCATTGGTGTACTTAGTGGATGAGATTTATCCATGTTGAATCTCTCCAACACTTTCTTTAGGTAGGCTGATTGGTGTATCAGTATTCCTTCAGGGAAGTGCTCGATCTGGAGGCCGAGACAGAACTTTGTTTTACCCAAAGTTTTCATTTCAAATTCAATTTTTAATATTGAACTTGCTTCTTCAATCTCTTTGCTTGTTCCTATAATGTTTAGATCATCAACGTACACCGAGATGATACAAAAACCATTAAGGAATTTCTTTATGAATACACAAGGAAAAGCCTCGTTATTTACGTATTCCTTCTTCAGGAGGAATTCGCTTAGTCGATTATACCACATTCGATCTGATTGTTTTAAACCATATAACGAGCGTTGTAGTTTTATGTTGAACATACTACGATGTTCATTATTCCTCATTTGGGGAATATTTAATCCATCAGGGATTTTCATATAGATATCAGTATTTAATGATCCATATAAGTATGCGGTGACTACGTCCATTAACAGCATTTCTAAGTTTAGTATAACTGGCAGGGATATTAAGAAGCGGAATGTTATTGCATCCATAACAGGAGAATAGGTTTGATCGAAATTAATATCGGGTCTCTACGAAAACCCTTGAGCTACTAACCTCGCTTTGTATCTCACAATTTCATTGTTTTCGTTTCGCTTTCGTACAAATACCCACTTGTATCCTACAGGTACAACATTTTTCGGGGTAGGAACGATGAACCGAAAACTTTTTGTTTATTTAGCGAGTCTAGCTCTGCCTTTATTGCTGCTTCCCATTTCACCCAATCGGAGCGCTTCCGGCACTCGGATATAATTTTGGGTTCAGGATCATGATCAATATTCGAAATGGTGAAGGCAATTGAGGCTGCAAATGTGTTGTCGACAACAATTGTGTTGCTGTTATAAGTTTCTCCCGTATTTATGAAGTTTGTTGAAACTTCGATATTTACATCGACCAGATCCTCTTCATTTCCCAAAGGGTATCGGTCTGATGATTCCGCAATCCTAGAGTCATTGTTTCCTTGTGCACGTGCATTTTGACTAGGATTCTCGTCTTCAGGACGAATCTCTTCAAGAGATTTTAGGGGAAACTTTGTATTTTTGCTAGCTTTACACATACACAAATTTGGTTCGCTTATGTTAATGTTTCCTTTATGCTTCTGGCGTATGGGGGGATTAACATTTGACTTCAAAGGAATTTGTACCCTCTGAGACGCATTTACTGCAGGTATATGCGACTTAGTCACACCTTTATGATCGGTGAATGCATCTGGCAGATTATTTGCTAAGTATTGCAAATTTATTATCTTTTGAACTTCAAGTTCAGTTTAATTTGTGTGTGGGTCTAAGAGTTGAAGATCTTTTACGTTCCAAGTAATTTCACGGCATTTATTTAGTGTGGTATTTTTATCTCCCCCTAATGCCGGAAAGTGATCTTCATCGAATATGCAGTCAGCGAATCGGGCCGTAAACTGATCCCCAGTTAAAGGTTCTAGGTATTTAAGTATAGTAGGGGATACAAAACCGATGTAAATACCTAGTTTTCTTTGTGGGCCCACAAAGGTTCGCTTAGGAGGTGGTATTGGAACATACACTGCACAACCAAATGTACGCAGATGGGAAATGTTAGGTTCATTTCCACACACGAGTTGTAGAGGGGAATATTCATGATATGCAGTTGGTCGGATTTGGATTAGTGATGATGCATGTAAGATTGCATGCTCCCAACATGAAACTGGCAAGTTCGATTTTTGTAGTAGTGGTCTAGCTATTAATTTGAGACATTTTATTAATGATTCGGCTAGACCATTTTGAGTATGAACGTGATGGACTGAATGCTCCACTTTAATTCCCAGTGCCATGTAGTAATCATCAAATGCCTTAGAGGTGAATTCACCGGCATTATCCATGCGAATGGATTTGATTGGATGATCTGGGAATTGTGATTTCAACAGGATATTCTGGGCAATAAGCTTTGCAAAAGCAGTATTGTGGGTGAATAGCATGGTAACATATGTCCACCGAGTGGAGGAATCTATTAGGACCATAAAGTACTAAAATGGTCTGGATGCATGATGTATCGGTCCACTAATATCTCCTTGAATCTGCTCAAGAAATTTAGGAGATTTTGTTCTTACTTTACTACTAGAAGGTCGAATTATTAGTTTACCCATTGTGCAAGCATCACATATGTATTCATTAACAGAAGGGATTCTATTGTGTGTTATGTTACGGCCAGTTGAATTACATAAAATCCGACGCATCATCGTTTGTCCTGGATGTCTTAACCACTCATGCCATATTTTGAAAGAATTTGGATCATTAAATTTTAGATTAAGGGCTATATGGAGATTTAAGGGTCTGATGTATGTGTAATACAAACCAGAAGAGAAAGAAGGAAGTTTTTCGATAATATATTTTCGACAATCTAAATAGTGAGTCATTAAAAGATATTCACTATTATCCTCAGTGTTCGTCTCAATATGATAGCCATTCTCTCGAATGTCTTTAAAACTGTGGAGGGTACTCTTTGATTGTGGAAACAATAAAGCATTTTTTATTATTAATTCGGTACCCATAGGGAGGATTATCAAGGCTCTTCCGGAGCCAACAATTTGAATATCGTCGTCAGAAATTGTAGTGACACTTCCTTTCTTTTCAATTAATGTTTGGAAAAATTTTCTATCTTTCAAGATAGTATGTGTAGTAGCACTGTCTACTAAACATAAAATATTCATCTCCATAAGCACACAGATGTACGTTTCGATATACGGAATGGTAAGTTGAGCCAAGATTACAGACGCTGATTTATCAGCCGCACAAGGGGTCACTTAGGTCCTACTATATCAAATACGAATTAATTTTGTAGACAATAGTGATCGACAATTGAGGTTGACTGAAAAAATAAAGCATCGATAAGCAATCCATAGTATAAAAAATGTATCATGCAACATAGTCAAATAAAAGCCAGTCAAACATGCTGGACAACCAAAACAAATAGTATTAGAAGTGTAATCATAAAAAAATCAAGTAAACAGCATGTTGGTGTCGATCACTCATTGTATCCAAAGGCGTCTACAGTCATTTTTTCACCCAAGAGCTCATCCTTTTCCATGTCAAAGCCTGCTCCGGGCAGGTTGGTGTGGTGTGTTTCACCTTGAGGAGTCTTTCCTTTTTTGTCTTTTAGTATACGTTGATATAGCTCCACTAGATGTTTTGCAGTACGACACGAGCGAGACCAATGGTCATCGCATCCACACTTGTGACAAACTTGTTTGTTCTGTGTACATGAGCTCGATAGTTGATTAGATTTTTGATCTTGAGGTGCATCATTGTCATTTGCACTTTGTTGTGCATTGTTGCGACCTCGGCCTCGTCCCCTACCACGGCCTCTACTTCGGGTCGATCCGCGGCCCCCACTCACATCGTTTCTCTTTCCACGTTTGCGGCCTCTAGAGTTTTTACGTGCAGCATGTGCTTCTGGCACTGCTTGTGAGCCAACCGGTCTAGTGTTGTGATTTTTCATCAACAGTTGGTTGTGTTTTTCTGCGACTAGAAGTGCAGAAATGAGCTCGGAATGAGTTTGATACTCTTTGGCCTTGTACTGCTACTGGAGTACAAGATTATTTGCGTGAAAAGTGGATAGAGTTTTTTCAATTAACTGTTCATCAGTTATTGTTTCTTTGCACAGCCTTAGCTGAAAAACAATGCAGTGTAGGGCAGAGTTATATTCCGTTACATATTTAAAATCTTGAAAACTGAGTGTTAGCCAATGATATATGGCTTGGGGAAGAATCACATCGTGTTGTTGTTGGAATCGATCTCGCAGGGATTTCCACAATACTGATGGATCTTTTTCAGTGAGGTACTCATTTTTAAGATCTTTGTGAAGATTGTGATTTAAAAAGATTCGATCTTGTGCCTTCTGGGCAGGGGTGGATTTCCATCCTTGTGTGGTGGTGTCAAAAAGGTCTTTTGAAGCTAAATTGATTTCAACGTCTAGAGCCCATGTCAAATAGTTGTCGACATCAAGTGCCAACTCATCAAATTCATGTTTAGTGATGTTTGACATGTTTTTGCTACAAAGAGAAAATTAATAAATTAAAATTTATTATTGATTTGTAGCAAATTAATAATTAAGGCTCAAGAGAAATATGCTAAGAGAAAAAAATAATTAAAAATAGGGGATATTAATATTTTTGGGCCTATGACTTTTATAAGACATTTATTAATGGGACTTCGGACCCAAAAATAATTAGTGATTTGGGCTTTTATAAAATCATTGTATTATTATGAGACTTCAGGCCAAAAAATAATTTATTAGAGCTCAAGCTAAATAGGACCAAAATTGAAAAATGGCCCAATTAATTTAATGATCAAAGGCCCAAACTTCTAATGATAATGGCCCAATGAAAATGGCCCAAGACAAATTTTCAGATTAAAGGGCCCAGAATGTAAAGAGACCCAATTAATTAAAGGGAGGAGGCCCAACACTAAATGGCCCAAATCATTTTTCAGATCATCAGTTTAGGTTTTACGTCCTTCAGATTTTGACTAAACCATTTGGACGAAAAATGAGGAATCGTGGGCGGATCGTGGGCGGATCGTGGGGTCAACAGCCCGGATTTTACGTTCAATTGAAGGAGTCATGCATCGGATTAGGCGACGGTTTCGGCGGTGATTAAAGCTCCGGTTGCAAACGGAGGCACGACAGCGGCGGATAATCGCCGTCGCTTGCCGTTGCGAATCGTGGTCACGGCCGAAGTGGACCCGGGGGCCTGCTGTCGTCGTGCCTGAAAAACAGAGCGTCGTCGTTCGGCGCTGTCAGGCAGAGGCCGTCGCCGAGGCGGAGGTGCCGTCATGCTCAGCGGCGGAGGCGCCATCACGCTGCCGTCGCCTGCTCATCGCGGACCAAGGACCGGCGACTTCGCCGTTGCGGAAGAAGGGTCGCAGCCAGCATAGGCGCCGTCGCGCAGGCGGTCAACCGTCGTCGCCGCTGCGTCGCAAGGCGTGGCACTGTCGCGCGTCACAGAGGCCGTCGCCGGTGTGCGCTGAACAGTGTTCCGTCGCGGACATGTCGTCGCACCCAGCCGCTTCAGGGGCTGTCACGGGCCGTCGCGTCGCCGTAGGTAGGGTTCCGATTTCCGATTTCCGTTTAAGAACAGCTAAATGTAATACTTGAATTTTCAGTTTTCGACTTGAAAAGGAATTTTCAGAAAAAAAATTTAATCCCAGGTTTTGTGAAAAAAAATCCGTGATTTTGATGTCGAAAAAGTTTTGATTTTCATGGAATCGATCGAATTAAGAAAGATCGTTTCCGAAAAATATTTTCTGGGTTTCAGAGAGAATAGGGACAGAATTTGATTCATTCAATCGGTGGCGATCTAGTTTTGTATCATGTTTTGTTATGCAGGATTCATATACAAACAACTACATATTCAATATCCACATGAACGGAAATAAAAGCATAAAGAAAATCATATTTTGCATATGAATTCAAGGAATCAGATTTTTCATGTCAATTAAAGGCATGCAATTTGCAGTGTATGAATATAGGGCATAAGGATAATATATGAAAACAGTTTGCAGTATATACAAAAAAAGTCATATAATCAGAATCAAGTCGTATTTTGGCATATTCAATCATGTGAATAAAAACATATACTACATGATTCCTATTCATGAATTTAGTATTAATTTAATACGGAAACTTACGGTTTCAGCAAAGAAATTAAAATTGATTCCGATTCGTTCCAGAAACTGCTTGAGCAATCCTTTCGTGAATCCTATTCCTCGTAGGCACTCGTGCTGATAACGTGTTTTAATCGAATAATGCGATAAAGCAATAAATAAAAACAGTATTGATTACTCAGTTCGTCACAACGTGACTACGTCTGGGGGCGACCAAGCCAAGAGATAATAATATGATTGCCGTATAGTTTGTGTGTACAGAGATTGAAGTAATGGATACAAGGGTATAGAATATTATGTCCATAATATATTATAACAATATAATACATTAACAAAAATAAATAAAGCTTTATCGCTTTGCTCGATTATCAATACCCAGTTATAATATAATATAACATAATATATATAATATAATATATAATATATAATACGTTGTTATTTATTTATCGCTTTATCGCTTTGCTCGATTACAATGAACGTGTGAGTTTAACAATTAACTCCCCATCGATCAGTACTAATTAACCTGACCAGAAAACAACTATCATAACGAGCGGTCTCTTAATTGACGAGAATAGCAACCGTCACAGTGGTCTCCAAATTCAAACATCGAATTAGTGACTTCTCAAAGATTGTTACGGAGTATTAAATTGGCAGAAAGTTTAGTGACCACCAAGACAGTCGTTAATTTTAAATAATTATTTAAGACTAATATTTGGTGTTTAATGATCACCTTAAGTGATCGCTAATCATCATCTTTGATCGCTCATCGAAAATAATTTATGACATTAATCTTTGACTGTGTAGCGACTAGGTATTTATTATGAGAAAATACACAAAATTGCCCAATTTAATTTGGGCAATTTCTATTTTGCCCATCTAACACAAATCTTTCAAATTTGCCCAAATTGAAGGAGAAAGGTCCATTATACCCTTTATCTCCATCCAAACACTCTCATTCCACTACTACACATTTAAGCTTGTAGAGTTCCACTTAGAGAGCTCTATTTATAACCGCTCTCTAAGTGTTCACTTAGAGAGAACACTTAGAGAACCCTTTTTAACCGCTCTATAAGGTAGAACACTTAGAGAGCCCTTTTTAACAGCTCTTTAAGGTGTAGAGTGATTTTGACATTTTTTTTAAGTTTTTTTAATTAATTTAATATATATATATTATAGTATTATAATATTAATTAATTTTAATTTATTAATTATATACATTAATAAAATTTAATTAAAATGATAATTCAATTACGTGTATACATGCACTCATGTTGATAAATAGTAAAAATTAAAGATTAAAAAATTTATTATTTTATAATGTTGGTGAATATATTTTAATTAAAACGATCAAGAAATTAAGATGTATTATTATAAGTACTCGCCTTAGTAAAATAAGATTACAAAAGATAATTATTTTATAAATATATTTAAAATAGTTTAATTAAAACGATCCAAAAATGTATATAATCGTAATTGTGTTAATAAATACAAAAACATTATAAAGATGATTATTTTACAATTTTACTAAAATTATTTTAATTAAAACGATCAAAAAATGTGTATACATGTGCACTCATGTTTACTAAAAATAATTTAATTAAAACAATCAAAAAATGTATATATACATAATGGTGTTAATAAATAGAAAAATATTACAAATGTGATTATTTAATAAATTTATTAAAAATAGTTTAATTAAAACGATCAACGTGTATATATATACATAATTATGCTCATATTTTAAATTAATTAAAAATATTTTAATTAAAATGACCAAGAAAATGTATATACGTACCCGTGTTAATAAATAGTAAAAAAGATTACAAATTAATGTGAATATTTTATAAATAATTTAAAAATAATTTAATTAAATAATATAATTAAACTAATATATTATCTAATATAATAATTATAAAATATATATACAACTAATAATTTAAAATATACTCCATCTGTCCCAGAGAAACTTGCAAGTTTTCCTTTTCGGGACGTCCCAGAGGAACTTGCAGACCCAAAAAAGGAAACCCTTTTATAAACTTCACCTCACAATATCTACATATTTATACCATTACTTTTTCACTTTTTGGGCCCACATTACACTCAATCCAACTAACTTTTTCACTTTTTTCATAAAATTTTACCAAATTAACCCTCAAAACACTACTTTTTTTACTTTATTCTACTTTCTTCTTAATTTGTGTGCCCCTCCTCCCTTGCAAATTGCTCTGGGACGGAGGGAGTATGTAATAAGGAATAAAATAAATATTTATAATATACATATATAAAATAGTTTAATATATAACAATCAAGTCATCTATCTCAATCGGTTTAACACAATACGTAAGATCTCTCCTATGCTCAGAGGTCACGTGTTCGAACCCCCATAGGACGTGTTCGAACCCCCATAGGAAATATGAGAACAACAAAAATAAAAAATGAAAATAGCTTAGAGAGCCCTTAAAAACCGTGGATTTTTTATGAGGGAGGATGTTGAATCCATCAGTCAGTTTGATCTTCACTGAGAAATCGCGCAACAATGATAATCACGAACACCAGGTGTGAGGACATAGGCAAGCTTGCTTCTTCGTTCCTTACATTGCGGTGCGATGGCCGAAGGCCGTTTATAGCAAAGATTGATCTTGTGTTATGCGGTTGATTGAAGCTTCGACTCGGCGCCGGAGCTTGTGCTTTTTCGTCGCAACCTCAGATTTTTTAATTTTATTTTAATATTTTCTATTAATATGTATTAAGGCAAATGGGTATGTTTGGATTGGGGAATAACAAGTTAATTGGGTTGTAAATTGAATATGAGGTAACAAGGGTATTCATGTCTTTTTATCTCCATTTTGGATAAAATTAAAAGTTATGTAGAAATAGAGCATAATAAAAATTACCCATATCAAAAAGGGCATTTTTGAAATTGTCCCTATTTATATTTGGACGGTCACTAATTCTTTTACCATTATATAATGTACAGCTTCGTCAGAAGCTAAAAATCACCCAAAAAGGTATTTCTTCTTTCATCCGCGGGCGTAGCTGTTATCGACAATTTCGTACCGATTAAAATCTTCATTCGTCATCGATCTTCTACATATTTACTGTTAATATTTTTTATATTAACCATGCATATAAATTAAATTTTACACACGTTTTAGTTTTTCTTTGTTCATTTGTTAGATTGCGTGTTAGCAATGTTAGATTAATTATATGTTGTTAGGATATTTAGATTAGTTATATGATGATAGAAATTTTTTTGAAAGACAATATCAACTATATTAGCTTCCAAAGAAAATCAATTTAAATATAGTTTCTTCTACACCCAATATATGACACATCATTTCATTTCGCTATAAATTAAAACGGTAACCACCACAAGAGGGGACCACATGAACTGCAACTTAGAATCTCACCATAGTCAGAACTACAACCTCGAAAAAGAGGAACTACCAGCCCACCACTAGACGGATCACCGCAAGAGAAAATAATTTTCTTCACTCTGTATTTTCGAACCCAAGATAGACCTCAAGTCTTAGGTAATGGCGAGCTCGAATCACTTGCAATCCACATTTGACTATGATGTTAGAATTTATGTCAGAATTGTTAGATTAATTTTATTATATATGTTAGATATTTAGTTGAGTGTTATATTAATTTTGTATTATATATGTTAGAATATGTGTTTGTTGTTAGAATGAACAGGAAAGGAAGTAAGGAAGGCAGCCTAGCTAGACTTGATCGAATGATAAGGAAGAGAATCCAACTGTACCCGGTGAATGTTAGGATTATTAGGTTAATTAATCAGGTGGGGTAACTCACTTGGCCACCCACTACAAAAAAAGGGGTAACTAACGAGGGAAATTAGAGAGGGGGACCTTACCCTCGTTAATAACAAGGGAATTAACGAGGGAAAAGATTAACGAGGGATTTAACGATAGAAAATAAAACCCTCGGTAATACCGAGGGAATTAACGAGGGACAAACAAACCCTCTTGAGCTGGCAAGGGATTTAACAAGGGAATCCCCACCTAACTAACGAGGGTCAAGCCCTCGGTAAAATCAAACCGGTCAAAGGCGAGGACCCGTGCATGCCCTCGGTACTGGCGAGGGACCAATTCCCTCGGTACTGCTACGTGTCAGCTCCCCCGTGCTTCTCAGGTTTGACGAGGGCCCACTTTCCCTCTCCAAAACCCTCGTCCCCTCTGCAATTATCAGACGCCAACAACCCTCTTTTCCCCTCCATTATTTAGTTTCCGTTGCAAACTCCACCTCCGGAGCTCCTCCTCCTCACCGGACAAGGGCCACTGCTCAAGGTAAGGTCTTTAAATTTTATACTACATTGTGAAAATTATTTTTATGTAAAGTATTTACATTTTAATCGGTTAATTTTTGTGTAAATTCCTATATAAAAATATATATACACTATAATAATTTATATACACTATATATATATACACTTATAAACTGTATTTTAAACAATATATATACTATAATATTGTTATTACACATATATAATATTTTATATGATTATATATATTAATAATAATTAATATTAATTTTAATTAAAAGATTATAATGCTACATATATATGAAATGAAATTTTGCTACGTATATATATATATATATATGAAATTATTGCTATATATATATATATATACTTTTATTATAATACATGTGTGTGTAGAATATTTCAATTAAAATTAATTAATTAATTCATTTTATAATTCATGAATATTTATTTTTATTAATGTATATTTTAATTAATTTGTGTAGGTACGTGGAAGGCGGGTCCGACGATCGATCGTTTCAATTCCATACACTATACGTCCATTACCATCATACGTATACGTCCATTATATGCTTATTAATTTTATGAATGTATTGATCATGTGAATGTATGTATTTGTTTAGTTAAAATTAATTTATTACTAATTTATTAAGATAGATATGATGAATTAATATTTAATTTGATCGATGTTCGATCTAATTAGCATAGACGTTGATGTGGATGTTGGAGTATGAGTTGATTGTTGGTATTGTTGTTGTAGAATGTGCGTTCCAACTTAATTAATTAATTAAGTCGGAAATGGATGCACTATAGGATCTTGATGAATGGGGATTTGTGACAAAATTACAAGAAACTCTGTCAAAATTTTTAGAAAATATATAGTGTTACGTTAATTAATAGAATATATATAATAATGATATATAAAAGAAATATAATGAATTAACGGACGTCAAATATTATTTATAATTGTGAATCAGGTTTATATGGATTATTCAAGTCATTTTCGTTAGATGTATATATGGTCCAAGAACAATCAATGGCATGATATCTCGTGAATTTCTTAGTGGGCTTGAATCATTTTTAGAGTTTGCGACTAGTAATCCGAATTGGATGAGTGAAGGAAAAATTAGGTGTCCTTGCAACAAGTTTAGATGTCGGAATAAGACATTTAAACAACCTATTGATGTGATAGCTCATTTGTTTAAAAATGGCTTTATGCCCAATTATTATAATTGAGTTTTGCATGGTGAGCAAAGCTGCCCACCCCCCTTCACAACACCAATTCAATGATATTCCGTCGGCTTCGACCTCTAATTCATATGAGAATAATGCAACATCTACTTCCTTCCATGATATGATTATGGACTTAACTTCTGGTCCAGTGGATGATGAGATTGATGATGAAGAACCCCCTAATGAGGATGCTGAATGATTTTATGAGATGCTTCGTGCAGCGGATCGAGATTTATATCCTGGTTGCATATCGCACTCACAATTTTCATTCAATGCACGATTGTTGAACATCAAAACATAAAATAGACTTTCTGAAAGGGGTTATAATCAAATTGTTGAGTTGATTGGTGAGATTTGTCCTCCAGAAAATCTTGTGCCTAAAAAATTTTCTGATAGCAAACAGTTGATGGGTGGGATGGGTCTTCCGGTGGAGAGGATCGACTGTTGTCCACAGAATTGCATGTTATATTGGGGAGCAGACTATGATCTCCAGTATTGTAAGTTTTGTGGTCGACCACAGTTCAAACCTCGTAGTCGTAATGTGCATCGTCAGTTGAAAAAGAACAATCCTTTTATGGAGATGTTCTACTTTCCTATCATTCCTCGACTGCAAAGATTGTATCAGTCCAATGGTACCGCCACCGATATGAAATGGCATGCAAGTTGCTCTAGTGACGAGTCTAGTGTTATGCGTCACCCTGCAGACTCATTGGCATGGAAACACCTAGATCGTTCATATCCTAATTTTGCCACCGAAATATGAAATATTAGATTGGGTTTGAGCACTGATGGTTTTCAGCCGTTTGGAACGTCTGGAAAACAATATTCCTCATGGCCAGTGATATTGACACCGTACAACCTACCCCCATGGATGTGCATGAAGGATCAATTCATGTTTCTTACAGTTCTAGTGCCTGGCCCCAAAAAGCCAAAAGATAAATTGGATGTTTTTTTACAACCACTGATTCGTGATTTGATATATTTGTGGGAATATGGAGTGCTAACGTACGATGTTGCAGAAAACAAAATTTTATGATGCGGGCTGCACTAATTTGGACTATCAGTGACTTTCTAGCCTACTCAATGTTGTCTGGTTGGAGCACAGCTGGAAGAACTGCTTGTCCACACTGTGCTGGAATACAGTGATGCTTTCTCATTGAGACTTAGTCGCAAACAATCATGGTTCGATAATCATCGTAAGTTCTTTCCTAGATATCATCCGTATCGAAGAAATAGGATTGCCTTTAGAAAAAATGTCGTAGTTATAGATCCTCCACCACCGCTTCGTACAGGAATGCAACAAGTTGAAGAAATTAACATGGCTGGGTGTATGAAAGTAACAGAAGAGGGTGTTGAGGCCCACAATAAAAGGTTGGAATGTGGTTGGAAAAAGAAAAGCATTTTCTGGGATTTACCATATTGGAGTACACTGTTGATCAGACATAATTTGGATGTGATGCACATTGAGAAAAATGTCTTTGATAATCTGTTTCACACAGTGATGAATGTGGAAGGGAAAACAAAGGACACAAGTAAATCTCGAGATGAACTTAATGAGTATTATCGTCGTCCCACACTGCAAAAATGTCCACGTATAGGAAAATACCCAAAGGTTATTTATGCTCTAGATAAGAGACAGAAAGATCTTGTGTGCAAATGGGTGGAAGAGTTAAGATTTCCTGATGACTATGTATCCGACCTCTCTCGATGTATAGACTGGACGAAGTTGAAGATATTTGAGATAAAGAGTCATGATTGCCATGTGTTTATGCAGAGGCTACTGCCAATTGCTTTTCGTGAAATTTTGCCTAGTAATGTGTGGAAAGCTATCACTAAAATTAGCTTGTTCTTCAAGGAGCTAACATCTAGGACTATTACAGTGGAAAACATGACTTGATTGAATGACGATATTCCAGTCATCTTATGCAAGTTGGAACGCATATTTCCACCGAGCTTCTTTAATTCAATGGAGCATCTACCCGTTCACCTAGCATACGAAGCCAAAATTGCTGGTCCATTGCAATACAGATGGATGTATCCATATGAGAGGTATCTTCACAATTTAAAGCTCAGTGTTGGTAACAAGGCCCATGTTGAAGCTTCGATTGCGAATGCATATTTAACAAAAGAGGCGTCAATGTTTTGTTCCCATTATTTTGAGGATCATGTCATGACGAGGCGACATAATGTACCTCGTAATTTTAATGGTCGTGGAGTACCCCAGACAATGGAAGGTAACCTATCAGTATTCATACCTCCTAGGACGAAATTGGGGAAGAAGAGCAAAAGATGGATTGTAGATAATGAAAAAAAATTGCTCACACCTACGTGTTACTCAATTGCATTGAGGTGCAAACCTATGTTGAGTAAGTCACTATACTTATATTCTATAATACGTAGGACTCTCATATATATATTGATATTTATCCCACGTACGCAGCATGTTTTTCGACCAACTGCAAATCATGCAACCGACTGTCACAAGAGCTGCACAAAAATGATAGACTGCAAGAGGAATTTGCATCGTGGTTTGAACAACTTGTAAGTTATTTATATATATACACAAATGTAATTACTTAAGCATTTTAAAAAAACTAATAAAAATTTCATTAATTATAGGTGAAGATAAACTATATTCAAAATGAGTTTATATGGTTTCTTTCTAGCGGTCCTCAGAGTTGTGTAATCACTTACCCTGGGTATTATGTGAATGGCTATAGATTTCACACACGGACTTATAGTGCCTCTAAAGCAACTATGAACAGTGGAGTTTGTATGAAGGGTACAAATTATGATTCAGATGAGAATGATTTCTATGGGATGCTTGACGAAGTTGTTGTATTGGAATATCCGGGACATACTGAGAAAAAAGTGGTGTTGTTTAAATGTGAATGGTTTGATCCATCTGTTCCGGTTGGAACAAGAATACATCCTCAATAAAAACTTGTGGATGTTAATCCTAGAGGACGATATGGTCTTTACTATCCATTCGTATTAGCAAGTCAGACAACTCAGGTTTACTATTGCAAGTACCCAGGGGCTGTGCGTAGTCAAGAATGGTGGGCTGTTTGCAAAATGAAATCGAGATTCTTAGTGGAAATTGATAGAAATCCAGAGCTTCCCCCATTTCAAGAGGATGAGATAGTAACCCAAATGGATGTGCAAATAGATGAGGATCAAGTCGTATTAACTGATGTAAACTCTGCACTAGTTGACATTGAGAATGAAGAAGATGACGAAGAAGAAGAGGAGGAGGAGGAGGAAGAAGAAGAAGAAGAAGAAGATGAAGAAGAAGAAGAAGAACAACAACAAGATGATGATGATTGTTTATGTTTTAGGATAAGAGGATTGTTTATGTTTTTTAGACATTTATAAGTTGTGATTGTTTATGTTTTAGGAATGGTGAATGATACTATTGTGTATGTTTATGTTTTAGGAATGGTGTTGTTGTGATTGTTTATGTTTTAGGAATTGTGAATGGTATTGTTATGATTATTTATGTTTTAGGAATGGTTTTGTTGTGATTGTTTATGTTTTAGGAATGGTGAATGGTATTGTTGTGATTGTTTATGTTTTAGGAATGGTGTTGTTGTGATTGTTTATGTTTTAGGAATGATGAATGGTATTGTTGTGTTTGTTTATGTTTTAGTATTAATCGATGTTTTATTTAATTCTTCTAACAGATGTCTGGTTCTAATCCAAATTCTAGTGGGGGACGTAGTTTCTTCAATCGTATCCACGGGCGATCTTCTAGGACTCAGAGTCTAGAAGTGGAGAGAGAGGAACAGACTGGACACTCAGTACCGGTGCCGACTATACCGACACCACATATATCTCCAGTTGGTTCAGCAATGGAGGATGGTCCCCCTCCGGGAAATGATAATTATGCTGAACATGCTCCACGTCCCAACCTGATGTATATCTACTTTTACGACGATGTGTAAGTTACATTTTTATTACAAATTTTACGACGATGTGTTTAGTGCAATACAAATTTTACGACGATGTGTTTAGTGCATTACAAATTTTATATATTAATTTTGATTTCAGCTTGATGCCATCACACAATGTCTCCAGAGTGATTAGAAATATAATCTCGAGACACATGGAATTTGGTGCATTTACTTTCAAGAAGATATCCCGTGAAAGACTGCAAAAATACTGGAACACGTTTCAAGTATGTGTTTTTTAATTTCATTTAATTAAGTATAGCATAATGTAGAAACTAATGTAATGTTATTATTATTATTTTTTTCAGAGGCAAACATGGTGGAATCCAGAAGTCACTAATTCCACTTCGGTGTATCAGTGATTTATCCAAAGGGCAAGAGAACGATACCCTGATCTACTGAACTACTAGAAGAGATGGAACCCAATAGATGGGAGGTACCACCTTGGGATAAGGCGATATGGGATGCACTGTGTGCATATTGGAAGCTTCCAGAAGTGTAAGCTAAAAGCGAGCAGTGCCGGAAGAACCGATTATCTCAACCTGGAGGATCATGTGAGATAGCATGACATAAGGGAGGAGCAAAAGGATCCGCTCAATGGAGCGAAGAATTTGTAAGTGAATTTTAACATATATATTAATTAACATATATATTCTAAATAAAGGAAAAGAAGCATGGACGCCGTCCTACTGATTGGGAAATCTTGCAGCATTTCCACCACTTTGGTGATGGACAGTATACATATGGAAACATAGCTGATGTTGTTGTAAGTATTTCTTTATTAATAGATAATATATTTTGATTTATTTTATTATTTAATTAATAATTTTCGTATGTACAACATGAAGTGGAGAGAGAGGCTAATGTAATGGAAGTGACCTAAGATGATGGAGTATCACAAATGGATATCTCCCAGATGTACGTCCAAAAAGTGGGGAAGCAAAATGGAATGATTAAAGGTCTCGGTCAGCTGGGTAGGACGAGGCACATTACATCTGGGCCAGGTTCGTCATCTCGTGGTACATCTATTGGAGGTTATAGTTAGATTGATGTCGACCGTATAGATGCACATGAGCGTGAGTCAAGACGAAATGAAGTACATGAAGTGCAACAGAAACTGGATCGTCTTGAATAGATGGTGACCATGTTTATGTCAGGAGCTCAGGGAAACTTACCAACCGGTACTAGTTTCCCTCAGTATCCTCCCAATGCTCCCCCTCCGGCCGGTAGGTATAATGATCTCCCTCCTATTCCTGTTCCTACTCTTAGTAGTCAGCATCGCTCTCGACCTACCGGTAGTGATCATCATCGCTCTCGACCTACCGGTGCTTATTATCCCACTTTCTCAGATGGTCGTCATCCCCACAGTACCGATTATCAAGATGCCCCGCCAGATGGTGATCACTATTTCCCTTCCTCTCAAGGTGGACAACACAGATATAATGATGTTCTTGATGATGATATGTGTTGACTGATATTTTGTTGTTTATGTTTGAGATATTTTTTGACTTGTTTAGGGTTTATGAATATTTCCTAGAGGTGGTCGAATTTTCAAATATTGTTTGTTTTAGAGACAATGACTATTATCGACATCGGATATTATATTAGATCTCTATTATCGAATATTATATATTGCCTCTCTACGTTATTATATTTTTAGAAATGTGACTATTTTATAATTTTATGAAAATATGAAAACAATAAAAAATGTGTATATACATACTCGTGTAAATAAATAGTGAAAAAGATTACAAATGTGATTATTATATATCTTGTATGGAATATTTTAATTAGAACGATAAAAGAAATATGTATGTATGTCCTCGTATTAATTAATAAAGAGTTAAAAAAAAATATATATATATAACTATTTTATAATTTAGTTAAAATAATCAAGAAATGTGTATATGTAAAAAATACAAAAATAATTATTTTTTATTTTTAATAATATTAATATTTTTATTAAACTAATATTCCAGAATAATATTGTATTTTATATTTAATTATATTAATTGAATAGTAATATATATAATAAAGAATTAAAATTACATGTTATAAGGAAATAATATAAATATAAAATATAATATATACAATATATATATAATATAATTGAATATTATAACGAAAAAATCGCCTAGCTCAAACGGTTAGGCACTACACGCATATAGGGGTGAGTATGGCTCGGTTCGGTTATTGAACCGAACCAAATCACCAAAACCGACCTAACCGAATTTATTATTATTAGAAACCAAAAACCGAACCATATACATTAAAAACCGAAAAAACCGAAACCGAAATTTTCGGTTCGGTTTCGGTTCAAAACCATATTAACCGAAATATCACTAGTCAAAATTGTGTGTGTGAAAACAGGGAGAGGGGAAGTGGTAACTTGGTGGCCGCCCGCAGTGAGCTTAGGCGGACAGCGACGGATGGGAATGGGGTGAGCGGCGTGAGGGTAAGGGAGGGAATTTCTGTAAGTGAGGTGCCGTGACCGTGAGGGTGAGGGAGGGAATTTGGAAATGATAACTTACTGATTTGAGGGTTAGAGTTTTTTTTTTTATTTATATGTAATGTAATTATATATATGTAATATAATATTTATTTAATTTATTTATATATTTAGTAATAGTATTATACATATATAATATTATATATATATATATATTTAAATTCGGTTCGGTTTTCGGTTTTTTTATCTTAAAAACCGAAACCGAAACCGAAAACTAAAATATTAAATATTTAAAACCAAAACCGAACCGAATACCAAATTAACCGAACCAAATTCTTATTTCGGTTTGGTTCGGTTCGGTTTTTCGGTTAAAACCGAATAGTGCTCACCCCTACACGCATACACGAAAGGTCGTTTGTTCGAATCATGCCAAGGGCGAAAATTTGCCCATTTATGCACAGTTGTGGAGAGTGAAATATATGTGTGTCCGTACATAAGGACAACGAATACAGGTAGCTTGGTGGGTGGGGGTTGCTGTATTGTTCTTGTCCTCGCGGGTTCGAAACCTCGGCATTCCACTTTTTTGAATAAAAGAGGAGGCGAGGGGCCCAGCCCTCTCGGTAATGGCGAGGGCCCACACGAGGATTTTAATAAGGGCTGGGTCGAGGGAAAGTCGCCCCTTGTCTTATATTATCCCTCTTTAAAATCCTCGTTTTGTTTTACCCTCTTCTAAACCCTCGTTATGTATTGCCGAAGAGTAATATAACAAGGGTATTTTTCCCTAGCCATTGCCCTTGTCAATTTGATTTCCCTCACTAATACCCTCTTTAAATTTATATTTTTTTGTAGTGACCGGACTTCTCACTTGAGTAAGTGACCCTGGTTCAATTTTCCTTGGTAACAAATTAGGAGGGAGATATAAGGTTGACTTGAAGATAATGTTGAAGTGTTTGGAGATTTGATGAACTAACTTCTAATTATTAACAACCAACATTTACCGATAATAAAAGGATTATTAGGTTAATTGAATGATGTTAGAATGGTTGTTGGGAAGATAAACTTAACGATTGATTGAATGTACCGATTTTTAAAATTAATTTAGTTAATTATTAGGATATGTAATTTATGTTGCATGGGTTAGGATTTTGTTAGTTTACATGATATCAAATTGCATGTGCTAGGCTTTTGTTAGTTTATGTTATAATTAGTTGTTATTATTCAATAAAAACTAATAATTTATGATATTGGTAGACTTTGAATTATATATAATTAAATTATCTTTTAGTTAGTATATTATTCATTAATTTAAACTAGGACTCTATCTATACATGTTTTGCACGAATTCCAGTCGTATAGATAATTTAATACTTAAAAAGTAGAATTGCTATAGATATTTTGGATTATTCAGCATTTTAATTAATAAAATGTACTGAAAATTTGTATGATATTTTAAATGGAATTAAATTCTATATGTGTTATATTTTGGACAAATTTATAATCATAAATTTTGTTCCAACTTTAAAAGCTCATACATTTTAAATAAAAGACATATTTACCCCCAATTTTGAGCACGTGTAAAGAAATGTATAAAGATGATGCTTATTCAAATACTTTAGATACCCCATAACCAAAACCTAAAAGTTTCAGAAACTTAGAACATCATGTCTATCACAGTGCTCTGTTCGACTTTGATAAGTTAGTAAGAAAGAACCCTACTGATGCGATGGAGAGGGTGATAAGAAAGATCACCAACCAGAGATTAAGATACTACTCATCTCATATTCCAACTGGGTATGATAATAGACTACCTATCATTTTCTACAAGAATGCAGAAGCTGGCATGAAGAGATTAGAGGTTACTCTCAAGGGGAGAAGAGTAAAGGTCACAACTAAAGATATTTGCAATGCTTTGAAGTTACAGACTAGAGGAAAGTCTTATGACAATCTTTACTTTGCAAATGAAGACAAAAGCTACTGGAAGAAGTTTAAAGTTGGGGGGCCATTTCTTGAGATCTAGAAGAGAACGTTCAAGAAAAATGACCTAACTGTAGAGTTTGTCTACCTATATGAAGTAATTGATAAGTGCATTTTGTGTAGTACAGGTGTGCATGATGTAGGAACCAGATTAATGTGGAACATGATGATTGCTATAGATAAACAAGTACACATTGATATTGGTGAACTGTTGTTGAAAAATATATCCAATGATATGATCAAACCAGGCAAGAATAAAGTCTTTGGATTATTCTTGAACTACATTTTAAAGAAAGTTGGTTTCGAACTCTTTGATGGGTATGAGGGACAACCTATTCTCATCCATAGAGTTATTGGGAGAGCAAATCTCCAGAGATGGGCTGTGGATGCACCTCCGGCTCCCAAGTCCAAGAAAAGGAATATGATAGATGTTAAGAAGCACTCTAAGAAGTCTGCAGCCTTGGAGTCTACAATTGCAGAATTTAAGAAGAAGAAGATGATGATGAAAACTGCAAAGAAAAGACTCTTAATGGATGAATATTCAGAGGATGATACTGACAGGGAGTTGAGAGCTAAGAAATATCACTCTAAGAAGACCGATAGAGTTGAGATGGATGCGTCTACAACTATAGACTTGTCCATTGAGGAAGCTGTACAAGCTGAAGTGCATGTTGAAGAAAAAACTCCAATAGTGGCTGAAGAGAGAGAGACTCAAGTCAACATGCCCATTGTGCCTGTTGAAGAAGAACAAACAATTGTTCCACTAGAGGAAAGCTTAGAGTATACACAGGAGGTATTTGAAGAGACAGAAAAATTTAAAGATTGTCTGAATCTGAGAAAGACAATTGAGACCCTGAGGAAGGAAAAAGAATAATTGTTCTTGTGGGAAGAAGAATGGATTGGATGCTCGAACTTGGATTATTATAGTCCAATTTCCTTCAAAATTTCCTTAAAGAAAGAATGAAGTGAGAAAAGAGTAAAGGAAAAGGAGTTGCCACTGAGAAATAGACAGAGAAGTTGACGATCACAAGAACTGTTGCTCAAGCTTTGAGGGTAACTATGGGAAATGAAGTTGACCCTACAACTAAATTCCTAGAGGCTAACTATGAAATTATAAATTCTAGTGATGAGGAAGAAATCCCTAGAGTTAGAGAGGGAAACAATCAAAGACCTGAGGCAGCTGGTCTCAACACATTGGAAGAAAGTGTGGCTTTGATAGAACCTACAAGAGCAAGTGCTGCAGAATCTAGTCAAGTCCAGGGAAGTGCAGAGTTGAGTCAGTCTGAGGCCACTGCACATCAAGATGCAGAAAAAATAGAGGAGAATCAAGAATAGGAGAAAGGAGATGATGATGATCATCATCATCATTCACCCTGTAGAGACGATTTTCATGATGATAAGGATGACAATGATGATGATGGTGGTGATACGCATATAGGAGAAGCACATGTTGCTCAAGCTCCAAAAGATGAAGTTCAAAATGTTGTTCATGATCAGTATATACCTGAAGAGAATCCAAGAGGGCGTAAAGAAAAAAATACGCTGATGGCGGGGCCGGGGGGATACTACTTTATAGTCCCACAGGTCACACTTGATCTCGATCTTGGTCCCAAAGCTGGTATTTTTAGTCCCATTCGCATATTTTGTAGCACTTTTGGTCCCGCCGTTATAACACAGTTAACTTTTTGCGCTTTTGGTCCCAATCTTTCAACAAGTCACATTTCATACTTTTTGCACTTTTGGTCCTAGAATTTAATTTACTACTCCCTCCGTCCAGTAGGAATTTGCACCCTATGGGATGACACATTTTTAAAAAAATTATGTTTTATATATAAAGTAGTGACATATGAGTAAATAAATGTATAGATTTGTGAGTGTCCACGCAAAATAATGATTTTTTTAGTAGTGTGCAAATTTGTGTAGGATGTC
>JAPKLY010000957.1:29075-54765 GCA_026898435.1 Prunella vulgaris
AATGAAGACTCAATTCCAACTATTGTTGGAAGAATTTGAAGCTATACGCGACAAGTATACCACTTTAAAGAGGATCAAGCTCACTAATGATAAGTTTTAGATGTTCAAAGATCTGAAGAACAATGGAGATCTCTACAGAGGGGACAATGCATATCTTGCAGAGGGAGGAATGCTAAAAGGAAGAAAGCACCTCCCAAGAGGAAATTTAAATCAAAGAAGGAGGAAGAAATATTTAATCAGTATGAACTAACGATTATGCTTCAATATCTTGAAGAAGATGAGAGAGCTCAGAAGATGCTTGCACAGGATATTCTACCTATCAGACATGACTTTGAAAGAAGTGAAGATGAAGAGGGGGAAGCTGACGCAAAGTATAAAAGAAGATGAAAATCTAGAAAATAGTACAAACACTAAAACTGTATAGTTTTTAGTATTTCTATGATTTGCAAGTTGTATCAAACTCTTGTAACTATTTTTAATTCTTGTTTTTTATTTATATTTGTTCATACTTTGCATGATATGTTGCAATACCTTATTGCTGCTGCATAGTTTTATTGCATATAGTTTTGTCATCATCAAAATAGGGGAAATTGTTAAAACCTTATTTTAAGTAGATTTTAATGATAGCAAAATATAGGAATGCATGTTTAAAAATAACATTTCAGGTCAAAATTGAAGAATTGAGGAAATTACAGTTTGAACGGGAAGTTCTACAATTGTAGAGTTGATGAACTTACAGTTGGACAAGATCTTACAACTGTAAGGTTAATCCTACATTTGAGAAGTGAAAGTAGCATGAGTAAAGTTACAGGTCAAGGAGAGAACCTATAGTCATTGCTGACCGTTGGAAATTCAAATACAACATTAACAACTAATGATGCTAGAAGACCTTTAATAACTCAGATTTGTGAAGCATTAACATGCACTCACTAAAGAGTACTTAAGGAAGGATTATCTTTTAAGTCTGAAAGTTTATTGGAGGTCAAGATCAGATTTGAAGATAAAGACAAATAGTACTATACAACCAGTACTATTGTGAGTGGAAGAGGAGGATCAGTTCACACATGTGTAAAATTATAGAGACCAAGATGAGCCTTATCTAGAATGCAAATTTTGAATTCTCAAAGGATAAGTTAGACCTCATTCCCCATAAATAGAAGAGGATTCTAGAGGAGAACAACACAACAACTCAAGCATTTAAAGCATTCAACCTGGGAAAATCTACAACTAGCAAAATTATTAGAGCTTTACTTGAGAGATTTTTATTTGTGATTCACAGGCTAGTTGGTTAGGATTTTCTTAGTGAAGAATTAACTTTTGTTGTTGTTACCTCACATATTTTATATTGTTGTAATATCTACTTAGTGTAGATTACTCTTAGTGAGGAATTAGACTCTTAATAAGTCTGTGTATTCTTAGTGAACATGTCAAGTGTTTCTTGTTCTTATATTAGTGATCTTGGTGAGATCTAGTTCTAAGAGGAAAATACTTGCAAATAGATCTTTGTGTTCAGTTCTTAGTGAATTTGGCACCTAAGTAGTATAACAGTAGATGTAGGAGGTCTGTTTATTCTTACACTGTTACATTTATCATTGCTTTACAACTGCATAATAGTTGTTCTTACAGAATCAGAAATTGACAGTTGTAGACTTCATAGTCACGCAGCTGTAAACTCCATCATTAAAATTGTTTTTCATCAACACACACTTATTCTGCTGCACTCAAAGATGTTTTTCAATACACTTTTAAGTGTGAGAAACCATCTGAAAAATATCTACAAGTTGCTTTGATTTTTCATAAGTTTTGAAAACTCTGTAGTCTACAGTTGAAACCTTTTTGGTCTTAAAATCTTGTAGATTGTTCTTTAAACTTTCAAGGTACTTTAAGGTTCTAGTATCCTGTTTTATAAAGTTTGAAATTTATTTTTAAGGTCTATTCATCCCCCCTCTAGACCTTCACCATTTAAAGGGACCAACATCCCCAAAAGCTTCTACGCCATCAACCTAGCGGAGCCATCTTTGTTAGGCTCGCATAGTCCCTTGGATCTCTAACGAGGAAGGGGCAATCCAAACAGGCCACCATCTTCTTTACCACCGTTCTCGCCCTCTGAAATCATCTTGGAAAGGTTGTAGGAATGGACAATCTTTTTGGTTCCTTTAGTGAATGGAAGACTATTGTTTCCGCTTATGAGGGAGCGCTATTTATAGGCCCCCAGAAGGCATTGTTTGCAATTTCAAAGGGACCAAAGTGCAATTTTTGGAGGCTATGAATTAATACTGTCATTTTTAATGCTCAACCGCCCCTCTGATTTTCAAGGAGAGTACTTGGAATGACATGCCAAAGTCTGAATCAACTTTTAATCCCCGCATTCAAAATTTAACCACATGGAAAATAACTTCACCGATGCTACTTATAAGGCAGTGAAGGGTCTCATCTTCACGAAATGACCTTTCCGGCACCTGGGCAATCCTCGTTCGGCTTAAGTTCAAGCATCGACCACAACCCTCGAACTTGGGGGGAAGAAGCACTTCGGCCAAAATTGGGCAACCCTAAAATTATAAAGCTCGGGAATGTTCCTCGCGAGCAATGATCATCCTCATGAGCATTAGACATCCTCGCAAGGAACAGTCATGCTCGCAAAGGTATCAACTCTCCTCGCGAGCGTACGCCTACTCAAAGTCAAGGAATGTCATGGCCTGAATCAAATGGAAAACAACTAAGCTCCAAGAGACAGAGTTTTTTTCTCATGTTCAGCCTTTGTTGAAAGCCCCAAACTTAGTTAATTACCAGGTTAAGTAAAGACATTTCAATAAAACATTCAAGCTTGAATCTAGCAGCAAACATATTGGTCGAATAAATTAAGAGGTGTCAAAGCAACATTCATCCAAAAGCTATGCAAAAATTACAAGGCGGGTTCTATGCCCAAAATAGTGCAAGTAAGTTAAAAATATAGAAAAGACAAGTCTCAGATGGCAGTGGGGGCAACGACGGCAGCAGTCTCTTTGCCGATTTTTGTCTCAACAACTAGCTCGCCCTTATTCTCCTTGTCGACCTCCTCGGTAGTGTCCCCATCAGTAGCATTCTCAGTGTTGCCATCCAGTGCAACTGGTTCGTCGAAGGTCATCAAACTCTTGATCCAGCCGGCCACACTAGGACACATTTTTAGTGGTTATGGTGGCTTGCTGGAGCGTGAGCATCTGTCTTGCGATGACAAGAGTCCTTCTTCAGTGCCATTTGGAGTGCCTCCAAATCCTAGGCCCAGGCCCAAGGGAGTTCGAAACGGTCTTCTTAACATGTTCGGGCAGTTTCAAAGTAGAAAATCGAACAAACAGTTTGGGATATCGGGCCTATGCATTGAATACATGTGGAGGATAAGTATGTTAGGAGGCTCGTGCATACATCAAGTCCGAGATAGCTTCTTTCCCCCATGACCAGCGAGGCCAGGTCAGGCTGGTTGTCCTCCATGATCACTTTCCCCGGTTGTTAACACTTGCCCGTACCGAAGAGGGCTCATCCTCTACAACCTCAGGGTTGGTCACCGTCCCCCTTGGATGCTTTACTTCTCTCCCAATCTGTAATTCAGGCGGCAATGACGAGATAAGGATAGCCTCGAGCATCTCATTGATCGGTGAAGCAGGGGAGACCGCCTGGGCTCAGCGGTGGCAACTGGGGCGACCGGGGCAAGGGGAATCCCCATGGGAATATCTTCCCGAGCAATTATCATGCGAGCAGCTGGGGCAGGGTGATCCGAACGAGGCCTCAACTTCCCCTTTGTCCTGGCCTTGACTCTCACGTTAGCAAAGAAGTTTGGAACCTTGTCCATCACCCTCAATAAACGATTAAACTACTACGGACGAACAAGAAAGTTAGGGAGCAGTCGATGCACCTATATTCCTACGATAATGGCCAAGGTAGATTAACACTCGTGTATCCAAGTGAGCCTCTTTCATGCTCAACACGACAACCTTCTTCTCGATGTCATGAAGCTGTCAAATCCTCTTGAGCACCAGCCGAAAATCAAATGGCAACTCCTCGAGCTTGGGATAGGAGTGCTCTGCAAAATAAAAATAATGTGGGTTAGTATTCAATGAGCGAGGAAAACTTTTAAAGATTTACGAGGTTGCTTCAAATGGGGCACTGTAGGGATCTCTATCTTCACTCAGTTAGCGGCCAGGCAAGTATTCTGTTGGCCAGTAACCCAAAACCATTTCTTGGGATCTGTCAATGGACAATTCTTGATGCCTACCACAACCTAATCCTTCTGTCTCGGCTTCAGCTGTTGGAGTTATACTGGCAAGTATGCTTTTACTTTGTATAACTAAACTGAATATTAAACTTCATAAAACAAATCGCTTATCGAAGTGCCCTAAATAATATAAATGTACTTATTTATTGCAAACCATTCAAATATAAAGTACAAGTAACATTGTAGATAATTGTGGTGATCCCCGGACTTTACTCACAACAAGATCACATTACCAGTTCCTCGTGACAAGTACTAACTTCACAACCTAGATGAGATTTGATTATTCCATTTGTAAATGGTTGATGTGTAAGTCCCAGATTGGCTTGTCTTGAACATGGGATTACACTTGTGCATGATGATGGACTGAAGATGACCTACAAAGAGGTAATTCTTCTTTACTGAATTGTGGAATGAAAGATTAGACCTCAGCGGTCGTTTATTTCAAAATCTTTACCCTTTAAGTAAGACTATGTGAACTTGGTTCATGCCGCTTTGATTTGTTATGTAATGAGTCCTTCAAACTCAATATTCTACATTTTAAGCGACTCTATTGAGAACATGACAATTGTTAAGATTTAATATAGAGGAACGTGTGCTTGATGAGTCTTGCATTATTAGTCCCCTCAGTAGGCTCTAAAGGTTCATCATACTAAATATTGCAAGTGGAATTTATTTTCGGTATGATGATAAAGTTGAGATGTCGTTACTTCGAGGATAAGATGTTAAGTAATTAAAGCATTCAGTAGATTGACTAATTTAAGAACAAAAGAATCTTAAACACGGGAAACAATGACGGAGAGCCATAAGATTGTAATATATGTTAAGATGGATAGTGCAACATTAATTCTTTAGTGGAGTGAATTAATGTTAATGGGTTGAATGACATTGGACTCAATGTTAGAATTCAAGTCCCATTGGGAGGTCCAATATTAATTCTCCTAAAGGCCCCTCGAGTAGCCCAATCAAATGTCCAACAATTAATAAGGTGTTTAAAATTAAATATATATGTATCTTGGATAAATAAATTCATATCATGAGAAATTTATGATAAATAAATATGTATCTTAGGGATGTAAATGAGCCGAGCCGAGCTGAATACTATCAAGCTCGAGCTTGGCTCGGTTATAAGCTCGAGCTCGACACGATCTCGATTCGAACTCTAATAATTGGGCTCGAGCCTGGCTCATGTATAAAATTTTAAGCTCGCGAATAGCTCGAGCTTGACTTGTGAAATATTCGTTAACTGCTCGTTTGCTTAGTTCGAGCTCGGTTCAAAAAAAGTTCATTTGCATAGTTCGAGATCGGCTCGAAAAAAAGCTCATTTTCATAGTTTGAGCTTGACTCGAAAAAAACTCGTTTACATAGTTCGAGCTCGGCTCGGAAAAACTCGTTTGCATATTTCAAGCTCAGCTCGAAAAAATCTCATTTGCATAGTTCGAGCCTATTTGCGAGATTTCGAGCCGAATACCATAAAGCTCGAGCTTGGCTTGATAATATAATCGAGCTCGAGCTCGGCTCATGAAATTTAACAAATAAACTCAAACGAATATTTTTCGAATTGAGACTCGGATAGTTTGCGAACGGCTTGACTCATTTATATCTCTATGTATCTTGAATACAAGAATATCTAATAAAATTAAAAGCTCATTGATTTATTTATTTAATGATAAATTTCAAAAAGTAGAAAATATTATAAATTTTGAAATAGTTTAATGAGCTACACTTGGGTAGAAATTTCTACTGTAGAAATTACTATTAATATAAAACAAATAAAACTAATCCCACGCGTGCGGCGCAGGTTGCTCAACCCAAACATATATACTATGTTCCGCTGCCATCCCCAAACCCCAATACACACACTCCATGCATTTGCAGCGTGCCCCTCCTCCCCCCTCCTACATTGCATACATTCCTTCATATATTTTAATTTATTTTAATTATTATATTGATTAAAAATATATATTTAATATTATATTATAAATATTTTATTATATTATAAATAAATATTTATACATATAGTAACACACATTTAATTTTATAATAACACATATTTGTTCTAATAGTAACACACATTTGTATCTTAATTTATGTTACAACATGGACAAATGTGTGTTACTATAAGAACAAAATATACTTTTATAAGAATAAATGTGTTTCATAATTTATTCATCATCCATTTAAATGAAGGTACATTGTTTCATGTGATACATATATTATTATATGAAAAAATAATTATTTATATAAAAGTAAATAAATATTTGTTAATAATCAATATTTGTTCTTATAGTAACACACATTTTGTTCTTGCATTATGTAAAAAATTATTTATACTATAAAAACAAATGAACATATGTAAAATAACAACATTTTATAAGATAGTAACACACATTTACTCTAGTAGTAACACATATTTGTCTCCCTATTTGTGTTACTATATGGACAAATGTGTGTTACTACATAAGCAAAATATATTTTTATGAAAATATATATGTGTTTCTTAATTTATTTATCATCTCTTTATATATAGGTTTATTGTTTCATTTAATACATATATTATTATATGAAAATAATAATTATTTCTATAAACAATATTTCTATAAGTAATATTTGTAAATAATCAATATTTGTTCTTATAGTAACATACATTTTGCTCTTACACATTATGTGAAAAGTTATTTATTCTAAAAACAAATAAATGAATGTAAAATAAAAATATTTTATAAGATAGTAACACACATTTGATCTAATAGTAACACATATTTTTCCTTCAATTTGTGTTACTTTATGAGCAAATATGTGTTACTATATGGGTAAATGTATGTTACTATACTAACATAAATTAAAAACAAAATTTTAAATTTATTGTATATTATTATTTAATTTATTTTTAAATTTATTACAATTAAAAAATAATAATAAAATTAAAATATTTTAAAAACATTACATGGCATTAACTATTGGCATGTATGTGGGGCTGTGTGGGCGGGGGAGGGGGGAGGTAGGGGCATGTGTGTGGGCAGGGGCGCAGGGGAGGGGGTTGTGGAAAGAAACAACATATGCCAATTTTCTGGATGCGCGTGAATTTATATTTTAATTTATTCTATTTTTAGAAATTTCTACCGTAGAAATTTCTATATAATATTTTGTCTAGTTTAATTATTTGAGGTCATGAGAGATTTTATGAAAAAAATATATGTATCTTGGTTACAAGAATATCTAATAAAATCAAAAACTTATTGATTTAATAATTAATGTGTAGTTTTTGGAAATTATAAAAAAAGTAAGTAGGATTATTGTGGAAAAATTATTTATGGTATTAGGAATATATGATATTCAAGAGTTTCCTTATGAGGAAATAGACTTTTGCCATAATTAATTTTGAGCTCATAATTAACTATTGTATCCTCATTATAAATAGGAGATGAGGGGACCATTCCAATTGCACAAGAATGGCCAAAAATTTCGGCCACTTTGTTAAGTGCAGGGAAATAAATTTCTTTTACCTTTGAGTTGTACGTCTTCATGTGGCCTCCCACCAGGTGTACGAGCAAGAACAATGGAATACTTGAGAAGAATTTTGGATTAATCAAGTTGATCAGGTGATTAAGAGGATTGAACATACCACAAGTTTCTCAAGGATCGTCACATCAAAAAGGTAAATTCATATGAACACTTAGTTCCGCATGTTTAGGCCACTCTTATGAAAATTTATTTCATATGTGCAAGTAAACTTATAGTTAGGTGGTATTGTTATTTGATTTAATTGGTTAAATCATGATATTAGTAATTAAACTTAAATTTGTATTTAGTGTATAACTCAAATAGATTCAGGCACCCCAAAAATATTCCCCAACATCAAGTATATCCCATCATGCATACTTCTTCCCATCGCTTGAGATGGTGTAAAGAAAGGCCAGTTCACCCGTATTTGGCAACCAATAAAGTTTGTACCTTCGGAACACAACCAACGTGCAAATCAGATAGAGCAACGAGTTGTAAATCAGCTGAATTGGGGACAAGTTCCAGGCTTGGAGCGCATAGGTGATGGTCAGATGCAAAGAAAACCATTGTTCAGATTCCATAATGTTATACGAAATAGCGACC
Source organism: Prunella vulgaris (assembly GCA_026898435.1). Classification (NCBI taxonomy): domain Eukaryota; kingdom Viridiplantae; phylum Streptophyta; class Magnoliopsida; order Lamiales; family Lamiaceae; genus Prunella; species Prunella vulgaris. The sequence continues at coordinate 37,426 of JAPKLY010000957.1, forward strand.
ATCCCCTCCAGGGGCTAGTCGGCCCGCTCATCCTCGTGTGGCATATAAAAGTCCACATCATTTGGTACATCCGATTTCTACCACCACCAATCTAATTCTCTCTCGATGACTGTACATTTCAATTCGTACTAATGCCATCGAGATTGGCTTGCAATCCAATAGGTCCTCTGTTCGCGAGGAGCGCGAACATAAGTAACTCCGCCAAATACTCTACATGTGAGAAATTGTGGAGCGGGACCCACAATATCATCGCAGAACCTCGCCCAATGGTTCCAGGAATGGGATACTTTGTTGCACAATTTCCTATACTTCATTCTCTCATCCGCGGCGGTGCGACGAGCTTCATCTTCTGGACCACCGCAGGCTCTCGCAACCTTAAACTCCCTAAAAGGACCAATGATTTTGGCGTCTTCCGCAGCGTTGCCTTCGGCCTCTCTGTCGAGATCGGGATCCAAGTCCGAACTTTGCATAAGGACATACCTCTCGACCGACAGAATAGGAACCTCATAGTCATTCTCTTGCTCTCTCAAGTTTCTCATGTGGGACTAACTAGCGATTTGTGTTCGCACACAAATGCACTTTCAAGTGTATAGAATCAAGTAGTGGTAAGCTGACCAAGTTATATATCAAATCCACGGGAAGCAATGAGAGAATCTAATCCTAAGATAAGTGTGTGAGTTTTGGAATAAATTAAACAAAAATGAGATTCCAGGATTTGATTTCTATCTAACTACAAAACGAAGAAAAAATAAAATAGAGCAAGAATTCTAAAATAATAAGCTAAACTAAAACCTGTCTGCTTCGGGTCCAAAGCAAAGGGCCTAACTCATAGCTAATTAGGGAACAAAACAAACTGAGACGACATGAATAATTGAAGATAACATAAATTGACTAAAAATGAGACAAGAGTTACTAAAACTAATTGAGACAATGACTTGCATAACAAGGATAAATGAGACAAAAGGCATATTAAATTTAAAAGCAAGGAGTAAACTATTCTAAATCATCTAGATAAATCAAAGAAAAAATTTAGCGTAATACTACTAAAATGCATAAAAATTAAATTAAAATTCAAACAAAGCTCCAAATCTTATGAAAATAACTGAAAACCAACTAAAGTTTAATCCTACTAATGAATAAACATTAAAAAAATGATTTGTTCTCAATCCCTAAACCATCGAGTGCGTGAAAACCCACAGAATGAATCTAAACTACTGCTATCCTAATCCACTAATTACTGCCCTAATGGCGTGCTGATTCCATCGTAACTCCTTACTGTTCCCCTTTTATACTGTGAAGCAAATGGGCTTATGGGCTGAAATAATTAAAGGAAAACTGGTTAACAATTAAAATTGTAAATTAGGCCCATTACATTCAATTACCAACAGAGGCGGTTCGTGTATGGTGTGGGTGAGAACAGGGCATGCGATTCCAGCGGGATTGTTGAGCGATGGTGGTTGTAGATTGGAACGAAGGCGGCGACATCTTGCTCGAGCGATTTCCGGCTGCGGATTTCTGAAGCGAGCAACGGACGATTTCCAGTTTCCAGGCGGTGTTCGGCTGGAATCAATCGGCGCGATTGGAGTAGTGTGGCGGTTGTTACTGGCTACGACGGCTAGGTGACGATGGCGGCGTCGGTTTCGTTCTTCGCGACGGAAAAGGACGGCTCTCGATCTAATTCTGGCGGTGAGGATTAACAGCGGCGATTTGGGCGGACTGGCCCACGGCAGCGCTGTGTGGTGGCTTCGATTTGTGGCGGTTCCGAGATTTCCGGTAGAAAATGAACAGTGGCTGGGTGAGACCGTAGATGGAGTATTGTTGAGCTGTGGTTTGCAGGTTGCTGCAGGCGTGTGTATTAGGCCTTTTCCAACCATCTTCCCAAAAGACAGATTTTTGTGTCGCCACGGCGCCACCTCAAAAGCATAATACTTCTACCTCTAAAACAAAACTCACCCACTTCAATTAATATTTTATTTATTCCCTTTATTAATTTAAGTTATAAACTATATTAAATTTAAAATTTTGAAATAAATATTTAATATTTTAATATATTTAAAAAAATTCCAAAATTAAAATTTTAATATATTTTAGGAAATTTGAGGTAAATTAACGGGGTTAGTTTGAGTGCTATCAGAAAGAATCAGATTAAAAAAAAATAGCCAACGACCATATTGAAAATAAAGCAAAAAATCAACTGAGTAGTTCCAACGGCTTGTGCAATGTTTAAAAGCAAAAATAGTAATTAAGAAACCAAAAAAAAATTCTAACAATTACAAATAAATTGGAATATAGAGCATGATTGTTAACAAAAAAAATCCAAACAGCTAAATACATTTAAAATGTAAAAACAAAATCTTATTTTATGTGTGGACCCTACCCACTATCTCTCTCTTCCTTTCTACCCGGGTAGAGCACACAATACCTAGCCATCTACCCAATAGTCACCCCAATGGTAAAAAACTCACTTTGAGGTATTTCTCCCTCTTCCATGTCACAAAAAACCTCCCCATTGGGGAGGGCCTTATGTGTTGTGGAAATGGTGTGGAGTTGTGCTGGCAGGCGTGAGTTAGAGTAGTGGTCCCAGTAATGCTCCGTACACTGCAAATTGCCAATTCTGATTAAGATGAAACCTTTAATAGAATACTCATTAATTAATTAGTCCAGTAAATAAATAATTTATTCTTAACTTAATTAATTAAATGAATAATAATATTTTAATAAAGCTTAAATGATAATTAACGAAATAGATAACAATTAAGGTCCTAAATGCATTTAAAAATCTAGAAATTCATCTCAAAATGATCACAAATTGATGCAAATATAACCCTAATAAGGGACTGCCCCACATTACAGGACGATCCGGTGCCGGCAGTACATATAGTCTGAGTTATAATGGAGAGAAAAAGACAAGAGCTTTGATTAGGGTCATAATTGCATCATTTTGCATCCATTTTAGCATGATATTGAATGGTTTATGTGCATTATTTTTGCCCGAGTAACATGCTTAAACGGGGGCGCGAACGCGCGCCTACAGAAGGGTGGTCGCGCGTTTTCAGTCTGCTACCGCGAAAACGGACCACGCAACCACAAGAAGGACCTCACGTTAGCGCGCACTTATAGTAGTGTGATCGCGTGGTAGTGCGATTTTCCACCAAATCAAGGGCAACTTTGTCTTTTTGCACGTTTAATGAAGGGCAAATTGATCTAAGCATTGTGGGCACTATAAATACCTCAAAGATCAAATTTTCAAGCATTCTCTTATTATCACCATTTAGTCTTAGATTCATTAGATAGTTTTAGAGAGAGATTAGGTAGTTATTTAGTGGGTTTTCATTAATTTTCATACTTCTCTCTACAATTTCTTGTAATCCATCCATTAGATCATCGATCCGTTTATTCCATTAGATTAGTCGTGTTCTTAGCTACATTTCTACGGTTCATTTTTGCAATTGGAGTTTTGGATCACAAGTTTGCATTTCAAAGTAGTAGGACTGTATTTCATTTTCTTCTTAATTGGTAAGATTCTAGTACTTTTCTTTCAATTTAGTCTTAATGATAATCTTTAGTTGCTTAATTGTTGATTTGCATTCCCAATTAGCCATGAGTTAATCTCTTGTTACATTGGTGTATGATTAGTATGGTGTAGCTTAGTGTTCTATTCATCCCATGTATGATTAAGTGATCTTGGTTGATTAATTCTCTAATTTGATGATTTGTTGGAATGCTTGGTGTAATCAATTGGATAATTTGAGCCTATATGAATTAGCAACACATGAGAATTGAGTTAATTCATGGATGTTCTTAATTGAATTTTGTGCATGCCAAGTGTTTGTATTAATGCTTTTATGTCAGTGAGAATTGTTTAGAAGCTAAGATCTCTCAAATTGAGTATTCGGTGTTGTAGAGATATCTAGACACTTGATAGAGCCCTTTAGCTTGTGTTGTAGAGAGATCCAGACACTTGATAAAGTCCTTCAGCTTGATTAAGATATCAATAGATCTTGCTTGCTAGGATTGATAAAACATTAGATGAACCATAGTAGGATTACTCCAATGCACACACATCTCACATTTTCTCATTTTTCTAAGGTGATAGTTAGATTTTACTTTGCTTTGTTGAAGTAGATAGAACTCAAGACATTTTCTTGTTTTCACCAGCTATTAACCTTTGTAAACATTCAATACTCGCTTGATATCGCATTGTTTCCCTATGTTCGATATTTTTATTACTTGGTTAATTTGCCATGACAACAACGTCTACGTACACTTGCGTGAAGCATACACGATATTGGCAAACAAACTTAAAAAAACTTCCTTTTAGAAGACACAAACCGGCCAGAACTAATGTCGGAAAACTAGAGCTCTGCAAATATCAAAACTTTCTGTCTCTAAAAGCTCTTCCAAGTCACGAGTGATAATGAAAGAAAAGCAAAGCTTTAGGTTTTTTAGGTAACTGTGGTTACCAGAGTTGGGTCAACACGCGTAGCTTTTCCACTTCCTCACGCGCATCCCCATGTTCTCAACTCAGCCCGTCCCATCTTTTCCATATTTTACAATTCAAAACATGGACAATTTTAAGCAAGCATACATGTGATAACATAAGAATGTGCCACTCATTGCTGCAGAAGGCGTCCATGATTGAACATGACAGCGGTAAAATCGAGACGCATGACCTTCTGTATAGTAGGTAATGAGTACTATCATTGGACTGAGCTAGAAGATTCGTCCCCTTGGATCCTGTATCTCAATCCCTCATCCATTGTGCACTATCATTGGACTGAGCTAGAAGATTCGTCCCCTTGGATCCAACTTGGTCCCCTAAGAACTCGAGCACCAACCTGGGGAACAATTGTTGTTGGCCGAATATAACCGTTAATCGGGTCAGACCCAAATACCTTGTGACTGGGCCCAAGCACAGTGATCATGAAAGTATCATCATGCTCGGGTGCTCGGAAGTCATTCCACCAAGGACTACTTCAACCCAGCGAGCATCCCATACCTAGTTCCAAGCAGGACAACTTAGCGATCATGAGGCTAAAAGTCGTGATGCCTGCCGAGCATCATAGAAGTCTTCGAAAGTCGGCCGTGACCAGTCAAGTTCCACAAGATGATAAGCTTATCAGAATGGTCCCTATGAAGAACGGATACAATGGCCCGAGCAAGTACCACTCCGTGCATATATGAGCAACCGACTTTTGAGCACTCAACAACCTGATCTGCAGGCAACGATGAAGATCTTTGAAGGGAATCAAATCAACGGGCAACCCCCTTACAAGGTTATTATTCACAAGTGTATTCATTGTCTTAAGGTTTATGTGATTCATTCTCTTGTGCCACAACCAACTAACTACATTGGAATTATTTACTAGAAAATTGGTAGTCTCTGCTGTAGAATCTCATTCTACAATGTAGACATTCTCTTTTCTAATTCTAGTTAGTTTTATGGTCTTTGTATCAGTATTTTTAACCATACAGATTTGATGTGTAAAGTCTATAGTGTTGCCTTTGTCACAAAACTGGCACACACTTAGTAGGTTATTCTTTAGTCCTTCAACCAGATAAATTTCATTTATCTATAAATTTCACTTTAATAGACTTCCAGATCCTTTAGTTATTCCATTGACATTATCTCCAAAAACTACTGTAGGACCTCTGTGTTCTCTAATATTATGTAGTAGACTCTTATCTCCTGTCATGTGTCTTGCACAACCACTGCCTATATACCAAATCTCCTTTTTAGTGGTTGTATTTTGTCCCTGCAAAATAGAATGAATTATTTCTTAGGATTTCATGATTTAGGATTTCCTTCAGTGGTACTCTTTGGCATCTAAGCCTTTTAAGTAACTGTAGACTTTCTACAGACTTTTTTTGATTCTCCGTTGTAGTAAATTTGTGAAGGAGACAAATCATACACTTTTTCTTTTCCATTCCATAACACATTGAAGTTATATTTCCTTTCAAAACTAGTGTTCTTTACAACAGCTTTGGTTTTCGATTGTATAGTACTGTGTTTAGACTCTTCATTCACTTCTCTTGTCTTCAAGGTAATAGCTTGTATCTTATCAAATATTTCTTCTGGAGCAGCATAGATAATCTCAATGATTTCTGTTGCTCTTCCATACATAAACTTTTAAACAAACTTCTGAAGTTGGCCTCATCTAGCTGTAGATTTGACCTTTCAGCTTCTTTGTGATTGGTTTGTTTTAGACTTTTAATAAACATTCTTTCAGGTTCATATCCGGAAATAGCACTTTGTAAATCAGTCATCCAATCACAAGAATCGTGTCCTAATCCAATCAGATCTCATGTATGTCTTTGTTGAGACGTCATCTTTCTCAATTGCCTGGAGGATTTTACAAAACTATCTAACTTTCTTTGCAAATTATAGTTTCACTTTCCAAGCTCAGATATCCTTTGATTCTTCAGCTTGATTTCTTCTTCTAATTACACACAATCTGGAGCTCTACAGCTTACTTCAAGAAAGAGTTCCTCATTGCTATTTTTAAATAGTTGAACCTTTCTTTAAGTTCTTGTAGGATCACTAGCTGTCACGCCCCATTTTTCAAAAGTTCAATTTTTAAATTAAAGGGTTTGAAAGAATATAATTTAAGGCATGAACTAGTTTTCTTTAATAAAAATTTAAACTTAAAGGACAGTTTAATAACAAACAGGAAATACATTAAGAAAATTAAAGGACCATTCATTAAAAAATATTTTAAACAACATATTTTTGTAAATAAAAGTAGACTTGTAATATTTTTTTCACATGCAGTATGTAAGGACTCTTAAGATGAAATCAATCTCATAAGAACATAATTCATAAAAAAAAAAAGTTTAATGCACCAAAAGTCCTGTTGAATGTATAAACTAAATATAAACAATTTAGACAACAAATAACATGAATAAACTTGCTAAAACATTTGAAAACAATGAAATTACTAATTGACATAAAAACCATCAGATGACCCTCGTCCATTCCACCATCCCAACTGCCACCACCTCAAGTTCGACCTCCTGAAAATATCTTTACTTTCATATGTGATACCCCTACAAGACAACTTTTACGGTCTCGAATAGCACACGCGTATTAACGATATTTTCACACAGATTTATATCGTTCTGAACTTTTCACTTTCTAGTTGTGATACCCCCTCAGGACCCCTCGCGAGACCCGTATAATTGCAAGTAAATATACATGCATTGGTGATACCCCATGAAAATCATAAAATGATAAACGACGTGCACACCGGTTTGGCTAAAAGACATATAACATGCACAAACATATACATCACCAAAAATTTAAGAATGAACATAATATACTAACCCCCACCTTTGGTTTGTTGAAAACTTGTAAATAATTTGTACGTATGACGAACGGCTCCTAATCCTCCATTCTTTACTCGACGAATCCGATCACACCGTTTTTTTAAAAATAAATGCCGCAATAAAACTCTTTGTTTAGCCTCGATAAAGACAATCTCTCAAAGAATTTATTTTTTCAGAATAACTAGGATCAACTCCTTACAAAATTTTAATGGCTACAGTTATCCTCTTCCTTTTGTCAACTCTTTTTTTTTTTTTAATTTAAAAGAAAATGGCCAAGACAAGACAATCACCCAAAACTCTTTTCCTTGTTTACTACAGCACCGCTTATGAAGAATTAGAGACTTATCCTCCCTTCTCACCTTATGACCAAAATAATCAATATATTTAACTCTCTTTTCCCTTCTCACCTTATGAAGAATTAGAGACTTATCCTCCCTTCTCACCTTATTTTCTTTGATTTTGTCAGTTCCTTCACAAATCATTTCCAACTTTTCCCATATTTCTTTTTGCAGTTTGGCAATACTTGATTTTGTTGAACACAATCTTATCAAGTAAATGATAAATAGTGTTCTTTGCAACATTATCAAGGTTTTTGATCATCTCTTATCATCCTCAGTCCATTCTTTTCTTGGTTTAGGAATGATTTAAGCTAGTCCACTTGATTGATAAGCTGTAGTGTTTACTTTCTTGATAACAATGGGCCCATCCAATGATTAACCACATTTCATCATTGATTATTGAGAGGTGTGCTTGCATCTTTATCTTCAACTCATCATAGTCTTTTGCTGAGAGCTTAGGAACCTTGAATTTCACCATTTTAGGAGTAATGCAAGTATGCAGACGTGTTTTTCAAAAATAAAAGATCTAGCTTGGTATTGATCAAAGTAGTGGCAAGCCAACTGCTCTGATACCACTTGTTGGTCCCTTAGTGGTGAAGGTCTAGAGAGGGGATGAATAGACCTTCAAGTCAAACTTTTGAACTTTTTAAAACAAGGTTGATAGAGTCTTCACAATAACTTAGTTTAAAAATAATCTATAAGATTTTGGACAAGTACTACTGCAGTAGAGTACAAATTTACAACTGTAGACTTTTGTAAAAACAAAGTAATAGCAACTTGTAGATACCTTATCAGAGGGGTTTTTCACACTTTAAAATTGTATTGAAAATCCTCTGTGTGTAATGGAATATGTGTGTGTGTTAGTGAAAAACAATATGATCCATAGGGTTTACAGCTGAGTGACTACCAAATCTACAATAGTAGATTCCAAGTTCGAATTTTACAAGTTTTATGCAATGAGTTCAAAGAAATTATGTATGTAACAAGATAAATAAGCAATTTATAATATTGATAAGAAGAAATAAAGAATACACAAATAATTTATAGTGGTTCATATATATATAGACTGTAAAGTCCTCCTACATCCACTATTACACCATTTAGGAGTCAAATTCATTAAGATGATAACACAAATCTTTTTACGAGTGATTCCCCCTAAGAACTAGCTCTCACTCAGATCGCTATTCTTAGGTAAAACACTTAACCTATTCACTCATAATTCAAATGATTCACTCAGAACCTTTTACCTCACAAAGGCTAATATGCACAAAGTAGATTTTGAAACAAAATAAAGAAAAGGTTAGGGAACAACAACAAAGAATGTGATTCTTTTCTAAGAAAATTTTATCAATCTAGCCTATGAATCACAAAGAATAATATCTCTCTAAAAGGGCTCTTTGAAAGTATTGCTAGTTGCAGATTGCTTAGGCTTGAATGCTTTGAATGCTTAACTTCTTGTTGTTGTTACTTTTTCAGAATTCTTCCTCTATTTATAGATAAAGAGGTGTGACTTATCCGTTGGAAAATTCAAAATTTTGAATTGTAGATAAGACTCCTCTTACTCTCAATAAAGCTTCACATGTGTGAGGTGGTCCTCCTTCTCCACTCACACTACTACTGAGTGTACTATTATCCTTTCTCTGAATCTTGAATTAATCTTTAGAAATCTTCAGTAAAATATCCTTAAGTACTCAGTATTGAGTGCAACTCAATGCTTCACTAATCTAATTGGTTAAGGGTCTTCTAGCATTTTCTTTCTCTTGATCATTGTACTTAATCATCCAACGGTTATAATTTGTTGTAGGTTCCCACTTTGAACTGCAACCTTGCTCCAACAATTGTTTCTCAAGTTGTAGGTTAAGTTGCAGCTGTAAGATCTTGTCCAGCTGTAGGTTCACAAGTGTTCAACTGTAGACTTCACTTAGCAACTGTAACTTTACATATCTTCTTGAATGTTTACATGAAATATTAGTTTCAAAATATGTAGTTCTATACTATCTCATCAAAATCTATCTAACACAAGATCCTAACACAGATTAAGCTTGAGTTTTTTATCTTTCCAACTCAACATCTGAACAACCAATCTCATGTTCAGACGAAAGGTGTGATGGGAGAAAAAAATTTTGGACTCTCTTTGTTCAAACCAGAATCAGTGTGGATATACCTTTCAATAAGGTTATGGTAGTGGGGCCTCAAGATATTACATTTTGGACTAAATGTATTTTGACTCACTGATTGGGAATTCATTGACTACAAATTCTTCAGCATCTATTGTTTTTAGATTTGTATGTTATACTATTGTTTTTCAGTTTATACTATATCATGGTTTAATATGTTATACTATTAATGCTTTATACTATTGCTATTTAGATATACTATAATGTTATATTATTAATAATCAATTATACTATAGTATTCTCGATAATAATATATTATTCTCAATTATAATATAGTGTTCTCGATTACACTACAATATCCTCATTTATACCATACTGTAACATTTAAATTTGAACTGGGGGTATTGTAGCATATCCGCTTAGGTGTACTCTAGCAATATCCTAGATGACTGTTGATGCCATTAAAATTTAAAAAGTAATCTATTTGTTGGACTAATATTGTGTAGTCCCATAATTATGGTTGACTTCCTTTTTTGTGTCCATCTATTTTTGGTCCACTTGATCTTTGACCATTGGTAATTGATAGCAATCAATTAATCCCACACCAAATCTATAATCTCGTGCAGCTTTCCATCTCTCCCTCAAATCACTGGAAATTATGGCTTAATTGGCCGGAAATCATGGTTCACTCCCACTATATAAAGGGGTTCTTCCTTTGTTGTTATGTGTGGTCAACAATACAGTTTGTGGTACTGTAGTAAAGAGTGAGAGAGGGTCTTGCTACCGAGATAAAGATTTGTGTGTGTGAAGGACGTTGAGTCCATTCCCAAGCACTGTGGGATACTTCACCGGAACCGTAAAGGGGCAGTTCTGAACCCGGTGTTTTCAATCTCTTTATCTCGATTATTTATTATTCTATCTCTTGCTTGTTTTGATTCACCATAAGTTTGTTTTTTTATTTATTTGTAATTTTGCTTTTACTTTCGTGGAATTATTCTTCCCCATTTGTATTCCTTTATTTTTATATTTTAGAGTTGTATTATCCTTTCGACACAAAACAACTATTTTTCCCAACAATATTGCTTCGGAGCTTGTTTAAGTCCATACAATGACTTCACAAGCTCCGAAGCAAAATTGTTGGGAAAAAATAGTTGTTTTGTGTCTACTAGTGATAATACATCTATTCCCCCTGTTGAACCTCCTGTTGGCGGTTCTTCAAACCCTCCCCCTGCCACCACTGCCCCTATTCCCTCTGTATCTGTCCATGTTGCACAACCTTCTTCTCACACAGTGGTGGCCTCCTTCCATTTTCCTGATGCTAGACAAATTATGGTCCATAGCGAAAGACCCGACAAGTTTTCGGACAAAAACTTTAAGAGGTGGCAGCAAAAAATGTTGTTTTACCTCACAACTTTGAGTTTGGCGAGATTTCTCACTGAGGATCTGCCTGCGGTCGTTGATATCGATCCGTAAAACGAAATTGTCAGAAGCCAATGGTGGCATTTTGACTTTCTGTGCCAGAATTATATTCTGGGCAGCCTGGTAGATGGTTTATATAACGTTTATCAGAAGATCACCACGGCTAAGGAATTATGGAATTCCCTAGAAGCCAAGTATGTGGCTAATGATGCTGGTACTAAGAAGCACCTTGTTGGAAAGTTCCTAAACTTTAAATGATAGACTCTAAGTTTGTTGTTGAATAAGTACATGATTTTCAATTAATTCTGCGTGAAATTGTTGCAGATGCAATGACACTGGTTCAGAGTTTCTTAAAAGAAACTGATCTTGACTGATCAATGGCATAATCCAGAAATTAATGGACAAATGAAATTAGATGCAGTCAATTAGAAAGAAAATAAATTGACAATTTTGGCTAATTACATGTTGATATCAAAATATCTGTAATGGAGGGTGACGTCCTTTCGATCTAGTCCTCAAATGGACGAGCAACACTTGTATAGAAAATTCTACCGTAGAAATATCTATTTTTGAAAAATCCGCTGATCTAAATCGGGCCGGGTCAGATTTGGACATTTTTTTGCTCCCAGGTATGTTACAATTTGGGCAAATGCGTGTTACAATTAGGCAAAATCTGTGTTACTAATTCTTAAAAAAATAATTTTCTGTACTTTTCAAGTATAAAGAAAATATGTATTTCTGCAAGTATAAATATATGTTACTTAATTTATTTATTATTCTATTTGTTGATTTATGTTAATATGTTTTTTCGCTCCCAGATGTGGTACAATTTGGGCAAATGCGTGTTACAATTAGGCAAAATATGTGTTACAAATTCTTAAAAAATTAATTGTTTATACTTTTCAAGTAACTATAATGAAAATATGTATTTCTGCAAGTATAAATATGGGTTACTTAAATTATTTTTAATTCTCTTTGTTGATTTATGTTAATAATATATTTTTTCGCTCCCATGTATGTTACAATTTGGGCAAATGCTTGTTACAATTAGGCAAAATCTGTGTTACTAATTCTTAAAAAAAAAATTGTACTTTTCAAATAACTATAAAGAAAATATGTATTTTTGCAAGTATAAATATGTGTTACTTAATTTATTTTTTATTCTCTTTGTTGATTTATGTTAATAATATGTTATTCATGTACTTAATATATCATTTAATACCTTATATATGTTATATAAAATATAATATATATTTTTATAAGGATAAATAAATGTTTGTGTATACAGTAACACATATTTGATCTTGCAGTAACACACATTTGCAGTAACACACATTTACTCTAATTGTAACATACATTTGCAGTAACACTCATTTACTATAGATTTAACACACATTTGCAGTAACACAAATTTACTCCAATTGTAACATAAATTTGCAGTAATACATATTTACTCTAATTGTAACACATATTTGTTCCTCAATTTGTGTTATTATATGAGCATATATGTGTTACTATAGGATAAACTGTATTTTTATTAAGAATAAATATGTTTTACACATACAATGTAACATATAATGTGTTATATTGAATGAAAAATATTTACTTCTACAAACATAAATGAATATGTGTAGAAAACAACTTTTAATGTGGTTGTAACACACGTTTTGCCTTAAACTAACATGCATTTGCTCAAACTGTAACATACCTGGGAGTGAAAAAAAACTGAAATTACAAGTTGCTTGAATTTTGAAAAAATACTCAAATTGGACCCGACCCGGTTTAGACCCGCAAATTTTAAAAAATGGATATTTCTATAGATCTTAAATCCGTAGAAATTTGTATATAAGTTTTTGTCCAAATGGACGTAGTGGTCCAGATTTAGCTCTCATGTTGCTTGGCATCGCTCAAAGGCGGCGCTCGGAGGCCAATAAGATCGCACCTTTGGTGGAGGCTGATCGTCTATCCGACCCGAGGCGGCTGTTCGAATGACTGTGGCGATGAAGTGGCGTGAACGCCACTGATGGGTGCAGATCTGAGCGATTATAATGAAGGTAATGACGCAAATGGCGGTGGTGCAGCTTCTCTGGTTAGCGACGGCTTGAGCGGATCTGTGCGGGTGCGGCAATGTTTACGCCACAGACGGTTAGGATATCCAGAGGAGACGATGAAGGGATGTCAAATGATCCACGCCAGACCACCGCGTGTGCAAAGTCGGGCTGTTAATGTTGCCGGCGGCACCGATTAGCCGCTGGTGTCGCTCAATACGATGGTTCACAAAGAAGGTGAAAAGGCTAACCAAATAAATTTAGTTGAATGGATCTTTTCGACGGTGACTATGAATTAAGCTGATGTATAACTTCATAAGTTACCAAGTATGTTGGGCGAATTCAGTCTACTGAAAGAGTTGGATTTGGGCCGTTTATTAATATTATTGGGCCATATTGGTAAGCTTGGCATATGAACTTTTAGTGTCAAAATATTTTTGGCTCACTTTGGCTGAACAAAGGAAATGGCTTGACTTAAAGTCATAATCAATAAAATGGGCAACTTAAAGAAAAGTAGTCTCTTTCAAATTTTGTGATTACGATGCCAATCTTGTGGCAATTCAACTGCCAAATTACGAGGGCCAAAATTAATTGAATTTTTGGGTCCTGTAAAATTATGAATATTATTTCTAATCCCTTAATTATTTTGGGATTAATAATTGTGTTTAAGAGCACAAGTGGTGTTTGGATATAAATTCGAAAAGAATTTTTGACTCATTTAATTATTTTGAGAATTACTCTTGAGTCAATGCAGAGATTAAACTCTCAATGAAAATTGTGCTTGAGAGTGCAAACAATATTTTTGGATTTAAATTCAAAAGATATCTGACCCGTTTAATTAATTTGATAATTATTCATGAGTTAAAAGTGGGAGGTTAAGACCCTTGTATATTGGATTTAGTCCAAAAGGGTATTGATTCATTTTAATTAATTTGATAATTATTTTTGAGTCAAATGTGAAGTTAAGACTTCATTAATAATTGTGCATGAAATACACAAATTGTGGTTTGGACACGGTTCAAAAGCTTTGACTCGTATAAATTAGTGAAGAATTATTTAAGAGTCAAAAGTGGCAATTACGGTCACATTTAAAATGAATTTAATTTTTTATATTTCAATCAAAATGAATATGAATTCAAGAGTAAATTAAAAATGCTTGATTTTTCAAGTTGTTTCGAGATTGCGTCCAAATTAATATTTGATTAAATGTTAAATGAAATGGATGAGCAATTAAAATATGAGAATGAATTCTCACCATAAACAAACTCGAATTTGGGGGAAGAATAAGATGTCTCCATGAAGATATTCGAATGTGGGGGGTGATTAGCTAAGGCATGACCTTAAAGCTAATGGAAAATCAAGAGACATGGGTGTAGCTGACGTAGTCTTAGGAATCAAGATCAGTAGGACATCAAATAATATCCTTAACACAATCTCATTATGGGGAGAAAGTGTTAAAGAAATTCAACGTCTTTGATGATCCACCAGCTAAAACACCTTTGGAAGTGAATGTTCACTTGAAGAAAAACAATGGTGAACCTATAGCTCAACAAGAATACGTTAGAGTCATTGGGAGCATTATGTACATTTCAAATTGTACACGTCCTGATATAGCATGTGCCGTGAATAAACTTATTAGATTCACGAGAATCCCAAGTCACAAGCATTGAATAGCCCTGAGAAGAATTATGAGGTACTTAAAGTACACTCTAAAATTTGGACTACAGTACACCAGGTATCCAGTTGTGCTTGAAGGGTATAGCGATGCCAACTAGATCTCAGACAACAAAGAGTCTTTCTCAACTAGTGGATATATCTTCACTAAAGGAGAAGCTGCTGTGTCCTGGAGGTCTACAAAACAAACGTATATCTTAGAGGTGTAAATTCAAAACAATCAGTAAGTCTATTGTACCCATTGATGCTATATTTATGTTCTATGAGAATTTGTGAATGGTGTATGGGTATCTTTAACTGCAGTAATTGAAGGCAGTTGTGCTGACAGTGTTACTACACCCCCGCCATCAACAAAGGTGAAAAAGAAATTTATGGTTTGATTGAGGATTTGAGATTAATTTCCTTAACTTTGTACTACACCCCAACCATCAACAATGGTGAAAAAGAAAAAAAAAAAGAAGAAAGTCCGGATCTTGCTTTGTTCAAACTTTCTATACACTGTGCCTTTTGTAGTGGGAATAACATGATCTAAATATTTTTACTTTCAAGTCCCTCAACATATTTCTAGCAAGACTTGTTTCATCATATAATGTAATTCTTTCTTTTAATTGATTGAATCCTTCTTTACCTGCAGATTTAGGAATTGAAAAGTCCATCATTATTAATCCAAATACCTTCCACTTAACTGTTCTCATGTTAAACCTATGGAATAAGGAGCGAGTTAAAATAGCTGCAGAGGTTTTGCAGGTATAGTTTTAACAAAATTACATACACTAATTGTTGTTTATCGTCATAATGTCATTTTTGTTTATTATAGAATGTCTCATCAAAAGTTCTAGATGCTTTAGAGAACCGGCCAGTTTCGATTGAAGTTAAGGGACAGGTAAGGTTACTTGTTTATTAAATTTTTTTATAGGTGATATTATTTATCTCCCTCCATGTATATTCTCTCTTGGATAGATTTGTTTTACAATTTAAGCATTTTATTTCTTTGATTTTGCGTCTAGTTTTTTTCTTTTATTGTAGGTTGTTTGGAAAATGCATGAGGATAGTGCGGAGATAGAGTAGATTGTCTAAAATATGTTTGTGGATTGATAAGCAGATGATAGTTTAATTTATTGAGATGTTGCATGATTTAAGTCATGATCTTTTGGATATGTAATTTTTTTGTTGAACTTATATTATGGATGTGAATTACAGTTGTAATATTATATTATGACATTTAATATTATTTGATGAATAATTGATATTTTATGAAAATATGCTTCTTATTTAAAATTAAATTTGTAAATTATTAAAATAGATAAAAAAAAAACAATGGTTAAAAACCCCTGTTAAAGAAATTTTTTTACATCAGTTTTTACTGAACAACATCAGTTAAAAACTAATGTCTTTAAAAGATACAACATCAGTTAAAAACTGATGTTATATCTTCTTTTTACCGCTGTTGTAGGTAAGAAGGCGGGTTAGGATGAATAACATACGACATCAGTTTCAGAAGAATAACATCGGTTATTAACCGATGTTGTTCTGTAGATTTAACATCGGTTAATAACCGACATCAGTTTCAGAAGAAATTAGAACAAAAAAGAATTAATTTGTTGAATTTAAAAAAATGTGGCTCAATTTAGAGTTATATACAATTAAATGCATAAAATACAAACAAATAAAAATATCTTAGATGTGTAAAATATTTAATTTATAAAATTTAAAAAAATTGTTGATATATATATATATATATATAAACAAATTAGAACAAAAAAAATTAATTTGATGAATTTAAAAAATTGTGGCTCAATTTAGAGTTATATACAATTAAATGCATAAAATACTAACAAATAAAAATATTTTATGGTGTAAAATATTAAATTTATAAAATTAAAAAAGTTTTTGAAATATATATATATATATATATATAAATTAGAATAAAAAAGGAATTAATTTTGTGAATTTAAAAAAAAACGGGACTCAATATGGAGTTATATACAATTAAATGCATAAAAAACTTACAAATAAATTTTTTTAGTAGTGTAAAATATTAAATTTAAAAAAAAATTGGTGAAACAAACATATATATAAATAAATTAGAAATAAAAAGGAATTAATTTGATGAATTTTAAAAAAAACATGACTCAATTTGGAGTTATATACAATTAGTTGCATAAAAATGAACAATAACGCGAAGTGCCCGAGTAGAAACTCCACCTCTGAGTTGCCCAGAGGTCGCGTGTTCGACTCCCTCAGGGTGCATTTAATGTAACATTTATACAGAGCCTATGAAGGCTCATATACACAATGTGCTACCATAATTAAGCTATTCACTATGCCAAATTTAGCCTTTAACATCATTTAAATAACTGCAGTTTTATTCAAAACTGATGTTAAAACTTTATAAACCGCAGTTATTACCTTAACCGC
>JAPKLY010000957.1:59765-75216 GCA_026898435.1 Prunella vulgaris
ATGGGTCAATTCAAAGACATGAATATTAGTGTCATTGACAATCAATATATTATGGATTTTCTTAAACAAATCACAGATTTTGATTTACGCAATAAAATTATTGACAATTTTGAGAATATTCCTCTCAAGGAAAAATGAAATGATCTTTCAAAATATATTGAAAGAAATTTTTATAACATGGATGATGTTAATAAACTTCTTAAAATTAAAGAAGTGGAAAACAATCCTGTTACTATTAAAGATCTTTCAAAAGAGATTGAAAATCTCAAAATAAGTGTTAAAACTCTTCAAGAACAAAGTTCTGAATTTTCTTTTCGTCTTTCCCAATGGGAAAAAGGAAAAGAAAAATTAAAAATCGGTGTGCCAAGCTCTCCAACTCATTCTTCTAAAGAAAGTCTGATTGAAAATCATCTTTCTAATATTAATATCATTTTATCTCAAAAATGGTATGTCAAAATTTCTCTTTTAATAAACAATTTTTACAAAAGAGATTTTATAACCATGATTGATAGTGGTGCGGATATTAGTGTTATCCAAATGGGAATAATTCCCACTAAATTTTTTGAAAAAACTACTCAAACTCTTTCCCATGTAGGAGGAGGAAATTTAAAGATTTCTTATAAATTAAAAGGTGCTTATATTTGCACTAATAAAGTTTGCATTCCTAATGATTTTCTTATTGCAGAAAACATTACTAGCCAAATGATTATTGGTCTTCCTTTCATTTACAGCATCTATCCTATTAAGGTAGATAAAAAAAGGTATTCCAGGTATTTTTGATAATAAACCTGTTAGTTTAGAATTTGTTACAAAACCAATTTATAAGGTTTTAAATCAAATTCGTGATCAAATTGATCAAAGGAATTGTCAAATAAATTTTCTTAAAAATGAATTAAATTCTTTTACTATTGAAGAAAGGATTAATAATCCTAAATTACAAGAAAAAATTCAATTCTTGCTTAACGAATTTTCTATGAAAATTTGCAATGATTTTCCAAATGCTTTTTGGGAAAGAAAGAAACATATGGTTTCTCTTCCCTATGAAGAAAATTTTTCTGAAGACAAGATTCCTACAAAGTCGAGGCCTTGTCAAATGAATTCTGAATATTTAGAATTGTGTAAAAAAGAAATATCTTCTCTTTTACAAAAGAAACTTATAGTTCCTTCTAAATCTCCTTGGTCTTGCACTGCTTTTTATGTTAATAAACATTCAGAGCAGGAACGTGGTGTTCCCAGGTTAGTAATTAATTACAAACCTTTAAATAAAGTCCTAAAATGGATTCGCCATCCTATTCCTAATAAAAAGGATTTGCTGGATAGACTAGTCAATGCACTAGTATTTTCAAAATTTGATTTGAAATCTGGATTTTGGCAAATACAGATTGATCCTAAGGATCGTTATAAAACAACCTTTAATGTTCCTTTTGGCCACTATGAATGGACGGTAATGCCTTTTGGGCTTAAAAATGCCCCTTCTGAATTTCAACAAATTATGAACGATATTTTTAATCCGTATAGTGATTTTATCATCGTATATATTGATGATATTTTAGTATTTTCTAGAGATATAGAAATACATTTTAAACATCTTGATATGTTTAAAAATATAGTCATTAAAAATGGCTTAGTTATTTCAAAGCCAAAAATGATTTTGTTTCAAACCAAAATAAAATTTTTGGGTCATATTATTGAAAAGGGAAATATTATCCCTATTCAAAAAAGCATCGAATTTGGTGATAAATTTCCTGATGTCATAACTGATAAAACTCAGTTACAAAGATTTTTAGGAAGCCTTAATTATGTTTCTTCCTATATTAAAAATATAGCCGAAGATACTGCTATCTTATATGATAGGTTAAAGAAGAATCCTGCTCCTTGGAGTGATAATCACACTCAAGCAGTTATTAGAATAAAAGAAAAATTAAAACATATTCCTTGCCTTATTCTCGCCAATCCCCTATGGGATAAATTTGTTGAAACCGATGCCTCTGACATAGGCTATGTAGGTATTTTGAAACAGGTCAATCCGCATAATAATAATGAATATGTCATTAGATTCTACTCTGGTAAGTGGAATAATTCACAAAAAAATTATTCTGTGGTTGCTAGTGAAATTTTAGTCATTGTAAAATGTGTTCTAAAATTTCAAGATGATCTTTATAATCAGCATTTTACAATAAAACTGATTGTAAAGCCGCTTCTTTTATGTTTAAGAAAGATTTTGAACAGAATGTGTCTAAACAGATGTTTGCCCGATGGCAAGCCCATCTTGCTTATTTTGATTTTGATATAATCTATAAGCAGGGAAAAGATAATAATCTTCCTGATTTTCTAACCAGAGAATATATTTCATGATTTCAGGAATGAGCCATTCGGGCAGAACCCCATTTTCCTCTTATAGAGGAAGGGGAGGAAGGTCGCAGCCCCCTATTATACAAAGGGGTAAGAAGACTCTCATTAACCAGAATATTTCTGGTATAGGTTCTTCTCAAAATCGGGATAACCTTGAACAAGAATTCCAAGAATTCTTGAAACAGAAGGGAAAAAATATCCAAGTTGATGATATTTCTTCAACTCCACAAGAAGAAGGCTCATATGCCTCACTTACTAAGAAGGAATACACTTTCTTTGATTCTCCTAAGAGGGAACAGATCATCATACTCGAAGAAGGAGATGAAAAGCTTAAAGAATCCCCATGAATTCTGATGACAAAGTATATTCCAAATAATTTTTGGGATACTAAAACCTACAAAAGCAGAGGGTTTTATGAGAATATTCTCTCAAATTTGGGAAGTGTTGAGATTTCTCACTATCCCCAAAAGAGTAAAAATATTTCTTACTCTAAATTCATTATTAAAAACATCATCTCCATCCATGAATGGGGAACTGCTTCTTTTTCTGAAAAATTTATTTTTAATGAAGCAAATGGCAACAAATTCCTCTACAATTATTGGGATTATGTTGAAAGTTTTCAAAAAACTTTACTTTACCAGAATGATAAGCATACTCATACGTGACTTATCAAGATTTGTGACAATGTTGCAAAATCACTACTCCCCAATTGGTTCATTTCTTGGTGGAGTATTTATGGTGCCTCAGCAGATATTCTGCCTCCAGAGGTCAAACCTATCTTTCAAGACTATGTTCTTGCAACTTCACGTATGAAGACCTATCAGACAAATGACCAAGTTCTTTGTCGATTTTTTATTGACTCCAGTATCCCATGGGTCTGGAAATGGAAGCCAGAATTTGGCTATACTGATGTTGGGACTCCCTGTTTATACAGGGTACATATGCCTCGATTCTGGAACAACCTAAGTATTGTTCCTAAAGATTCCAATGAATCCCCCATCAAAGAGAATATTGATCGGATTAAATCCGTTATTAACAGAATCCAAAGTGATCCTGAGCAACAAGAGACCAAGTCTCTTCTTCATTTCCCGGAATTCTCAAAGAAGTACGAGGGAATATTTCCCAAAGAAAAAATTGTTGATCTTTATATGGATCAAATCAAAAAGAACATGTTTCAAGATGAAGATATTCCTGATTCAAAATCAGATTCAACGATGGCATCTAACTCTGATTTACAGGATGCCCAAGACCCCAATGAAGGGTTGGAGCTCTCCATACAGGAAAGCTTTGATATTTTGAAGGATACTCTTATAGAGAAATTCAAAAGAAAATAAGATGGAAATTATTGACGACATCAGAAGAAGAAATTACATCAGAAAATCTGATTATGATTCCAATATTTGGAATACCCCTTTTAATGTCACGAATGATTATAATCTCCAAGACATAAGGGGAAGAAATTATTGTAAAATCTTGCAAAAGAAAATAGGAGGAATTAACAGATTCATTCAAATCAGTGAAAGAGTACTCCTCCAAAGTAATGCAGTGGAAAATTTCCGTGCACATGAAGACTTCCTTAAGACTAAAAGTCTTTTAGAAAAACAAGCGTCTATCATGGCAGGTTAAAAATACACTGCAAGAAGATAGCATAAGCCTATGCCATGCTTATGTCATCGCTGACCTCACCAGACCAATTACTGTTCATGAATAGTAAAATCACTATTCACACTATTTACTATACACATTTTTAATTTTGGGATGAAATCCGGGGTTTCATGTCCGGTTCTCCCCCTATATATAGGAGTATTATTAGTTGTAAGAGGCAGGACTTTAAAAAGTCTGCTCTCTCTTTTCTCTCTCTTCTCTCTTGTAAATTTATTCTGCAAGTTTTAATAAGATCCGGATTACTTCATTAGGCTCTTCAAGGGTAACTTCCCTCTTTTAATTTTCTGTTTTAAATTTTTATTTATAAGATTCATAGCCGCCCTATGGCAGGCTAGATATTCGTATTGAATCAATGATCTAGGATCTCATGCTCTACTATTTCATGTGTTTTCGAGATCATAAGTCGCTTGATCTGATCTAATTATATCAATATGTAGTGAATAGTTTCCACCGATTGGTTTGAGTTGTCTATCGATATTTGTGAGTTAAGATTTTGTCCAACACGTATTAAGATGTGTCTTAGAGGTTTTAACTTGCTGGACTGAGTTTTCTGGTTTATGAGTTAACCGTGTGGGGTAGCCTTTTTGTCGTTATGCCGAGTGAAGGCGCAGGCGTTTGTAGGCATAAAACCTTTTTTCAGGTTAATTCATAGATTCTTGAATACTTAGGCCAGCTTGTTATGGAAAAGGTCAGTGACACACTATTTATACAATACGGAGAAATCATTAACTCATAAACTATAGATGTCCTCAGTAATTTCTAATCTGTGTAGTGTTAAAGTTCCATAGCTATACTACTGATATGATCAAGATCCCCGATCCTGCATCTATATGGTATATATATATATATATATATATATATATATATATATATGTTCAGAATCCGGAAGGTGGACAGAAATAAATTAAGTTGTTGATCTTACTAAATAATGCAACCATACAATTGATTTATAGCCTATCATACTTTATAGTAAAATAAGTAATATTTTTACTGCGAAAAAACCGCCTAAATCTCACCTTTTTAGGGTGCAGTATCGTTGTACACATAATTCTAACATAATATTCTTAATTTTCCAATAAAATAATATATATACATATATAATAAAACAATATAATGTGATCAAAGTGTTATAAAATATATTATAATATATTATAGACATAATCACTAATACAGATTTACACTTAAAGATCTCTTAACAACTCTCTAAGAGCTCTCTAAGAGACAGTTATCTAAGTAAATCTCCCACTTAGAGAGCTGAGAGTTGTTATTAAGAGCTCTCTAAGTGGGAGGTTTACTTAGATAGCTGTCTCTTAGAGAGTTGTTAAGAGCTCTCTAAGTGTAAATCTGTATTAGTGAATAATATATCTATGGTCCATTGGGCTTTAGGGTTAGGTTAGGGATACGTTACTATTTATTCATGTATTCTTAACATTGTGCACACAGAAACTCATGCGCAGTATTATAAAAAATCTCCTGGCTTGGTCGCCGCAGACGTAGTCACCTTGTGACGAACTGAGTCAACAAACCTTGTGTTCTTTATTGCTTTATTTACTTCTCAAATCACAGCATGTTATTAGCACGAGTGTTCTACCCATTTGTGGAACGGATCGTGAAAAAAGGACTTACGAACGGATTTTGGAACGGATTTAGGGATTATTTTTTTTCTTCGAAACTACTTCAACCTCAATTGTCGATCACTATTATCTACAAATTAATATGTATTTGATAAATCAGCGATTGTAATCTTGGCTCTCCTTAGCATTCCTCCTATCGAAACGTATAACTGTGTGCTTATGGAGATGATTAATTTGTGCTTAAATGATAGTGCTACTACTCATACTATCCTGAAAGATAGAAAAATTTTCAAAACCTTAATGGAAAAGAAAGGAAGTGTCACTACAATTGCCGACGACAATATCCAAATAATTAGCTCTGGAAGAGCCTCGATAATCCTCCCTATGAGTACTGAATTAACAATTGAAAATGCTTTATTGTTTCCACAATCAAAGCGTACCCTTCTATATATATGAGACGGATACTAAGAACAGTAGTGAATATCTCTTGATGACTCACTATTTAGATTGTCGAAAAACTTCATGCTTTCTCGTCTGGCTTGTATTACATATACATCAGACCTTCCAATCTCCATACAACTTTTAACTTAAAATTCCATGATTCAAATTCTTTCAAATTATGGTATGAGCGGTTAGGACATCCAGGATAAAATATGATGAGTCAGATTTTATGTAATTCAATTGGCTATAATATTACAAATAACAGAATCCCTTCTGTTAACGAATACATATGTGATGCATGCACAATGGATAAACTAATAATATAACCATCTCGTACTAAAGTAAGAACGAAATCTCCCAAATTTCTTGAACGAATTCAAGGAGATATTTGTGGACCTATACACCCTGCTTTACGACCATTTCAATAGTTTATGGTCCTTATTGATGCTTCCACTCAGTGGACTTATGTCACTTTGTTATCCACCTGCAATACTGCTTTTGCAAAGCTTATTGTCCAGATTAGTGAATTAAAATCACAATTCTCAGATTATCCAATCAAATCCATTCGAATGAACAATGCCGGTGAATTCATCGCGAAAGTATTTGATAATTATTGCCTGGCATGGGAACTAAAGTGGAGCATTCGGTCCCTCACGTTCATACTCAAAACGGTATAGCCGAATCGTTAATCAAACGTCTCAAATTAATCGCTAGACCATTATTTCAAAACACCAACTTACCCATTTCATGTTGGGGGCATGCAATTTTACATGCATCATCACTTATCCAAATCCGACCAACTACATATCATGAATATTCCCCTTTACAACTTGTGCGTGGAAATGAACCTAATATTTCCCATCTGCGTACATTCGATTGTGCAGTGTATATTCCAATACCACCTCCAAAGCGAACCTCTATGGGCCCACAAAGGAAACTAGGTATTTAGATTGGTTTTGTATCTCCTACTATTCTGAAATACCTAGAACCTTTAACTGGGGATCAGTTTACGGCCCGATTCGCTGACTGCACATTCGATGAAGATCACTTTCCGGCATTAGGGGGAGATAAAAATACTAATGTAAATAAATACCGTGAAATTACTTGGAATGTAAAAGATCTTCAATACTTAGACCCACGCACTAGTCAATCTGAACTTAAAGTTCAAAAGATAATAATCTTGCAATACTTAGCAAGTAATCTGCCATATGCATTCATTGATCATAAAGGAGTGACTAAATCGCATATACCTGCAGTAAGTGCACCTCAAAGGGTACAAATCCCTTTGAAATCAAATGTTAATACCCCCACACGCCAGAAGCGTAAAGAAAACTTTAATACAAATGAATCAAACTCACAAAAGAGTAAAGCTAGCAAAAATACTAAGTCACCCTTGAAATCTCCTGAAGAGATTCGTCCTGAAGACGAGAATCCTAGTCAAAATGCACGTGCACAAGCAAACAATGACTCAAGGATTGCGGAACAACCAGACCAATATTCTTTGGGAAATGAAGAGGATCTGATTGACGTAAATATTGAAGTTTCAATAAACTTCATAAATACAGGAGAAACTTATGATGAAAACACTATTGTTGTCGACAATATATTTCCAGCTGCAATTACCTTCTCTATTTCAAATAATGATCTAGATCCTGAACCCAAAACTATATCCGAGTGCCGGAAGCGCTCCGATTGGGTGAAATGGGAAGCAACAATTAAGGCAGAGCTAAACTCGCTAAATAAATGAAAAGTACTCGGTTCTATCGTACGTACCCCTAAAAATGTTTTCCCTGTAGGATACAAATGAGTATTTGTACAAAAACGAAATGAAATTAATGAAATAGTGAGATACAAAGCGAGGTTAGTAGCTCAAGGGTTTTCACAGAGACCCGGTATCGATTTCGATCAAACCCACTATCCTGTTATGGATGGAATAACATTCCGCTTCTTAATATCTCTGACAGTAAAATTAAACTTAGAAATGCAGGTAATGGACGTTGTTACCGCATATTTATATGGATCATTAGATACTGATATCTATATGAAAATCCCTGATAGATTAAAGATTCCCCAGATGTGGAATAACGAAAATCGTAGGATGTTCAGCATGAAACTACAATGATCATTATATGGTTTAAAATAATCAGGTCGAATATGGTATAATCGACTTAGTGAATTCCTCCTGAAGAAAGAATACATAAATAACGAAGCTTTTCCTTGTGTATTCATAAAGAAATCATGTTGGGAAATCCCTTATGTTTTGATGCCATTAAAACCAGCTGATCTTGGGAGGTCAGATCAGCTAAGGATGGTCTGCTTAGGTGAAGATCAGCTGAGGTGCTAGATATCAGCTGATGTCAGGTCAGCTGATGTCAGATCAGCTGAGGTTAGATCAGCTGAGGTCCAGGTCAGCTGAGGTCAGACCAGCTGAGGTGCCGAAATCAGACAAGGACAAAATCAGCAGAGGAGCACCCAGGTCAGCTGAGACACGTTCAGGACAGCAATGACTCAACATACCAGCTGAGCCCCGAACATATCAGACGAGGACCACCAACAGCAGCTGAGGTCGTCTGAAGCTGTTGCATAGAAGATCTATTTACAGAAAGTCAATCATGTCAAGGGGACAAGATCACAGTAACGACTAGAAGATTTCCAGAATCATAGGCAATCAATCAAGTCAATCAGATTGAAGATCAAGCCAAAGATGGAAAGATATCAACCTGGAGATCAAGAATCAATCAATCATTCTGATTGATTGATTACATATTTATAGGGATTTCAAATCCTAGTCAACTCTAACGGCTAGTTTTTATACCTATAAATATGAGTACAAGAGAGAAAAATAACAACAATCCTACGCGCGATTACACTAGCAGATAGGCTACAATATTTTTCCTCTGTACAACAAACACATTCACACATTTATTATTCCTTTGTAAGACTTTGTAGAAGTCGATCAGTTAGCTGCAAGGTTGTTTGCACTAACAAGAGTTGTAAGAGAGTTTTCTCTCGAAGGCTGTAAGGGACTTAGCAAGTAAGTAAGAGAGCCCCTCAACTCCAAGTTGGATTGAGGAGAGTGGATGTAGGACAGTTGGTCCGAACCACTATAAATCTTGTCTTTTATCTGCTTTATTTTAATTGCTCCTACTTGCTGCACTAAGTAAAAGGTTTTCATTAAAAGTATTAAACTAAAAACATTTCTGCACAAAAAGACACTGCGCACTCAGCTGATTGTATAGTCAGCTGTTTTCAAAACAAGAAGACTCAAAGTCTTCTTTAGGGACCAACAAATCACTTAATTGTTTTTGTATCATCTCGGTGTACGTTGATGATCTAAACATTATTGGAACAAGGAAAGAGATTGAAGAAGCAAGTTCAATCTTGAAAACTGAATTCGAAATGAAAATTTTGGGTAAAACCAAATTCTATCTCGGCCTGCACATCGAGTACCTCCCTGAAGGAATACTAATACACTAGTCAACCTACTTAAAGAAAGTGTTGGAGAAATTTTCACATGGATAAATATCATCCACTAAGTACACCAATGGTTGTCCGTTCCCTCGAAGTGGAAACGGACCCATTTAGACCTAAAGAAGATATCGAAGAGCTATTAGGACCTGAAGATCCTTATCTTAGTGCGATTGGCGCACTGCTCTATCTTGCAAATTGCATTAGGCCAGATATTGCCTTTCCAGTGAACTTACTTGCAAGGTTCAGTGCCTCCCCTACGAGGAGACATTGGAATGGTGTGAAACATGTCTTAAGATATCTTCAATGTTCACAAGATCTTGGTTTGCTTTATCAAAGAAACCAAGACAAAACACTAGTAGGTTATGCCGATGCTGGTTATATGTCTGATCCCCACAATGCAAAATCACAAACCGGTTATGTTTTTCTATGTGGTGGTACAGCCATTTCATGGAGTCTGTTAAACAAACTATGGTGACCACATCGTCGAACCACTCAGAGATCATATCTCTGTATGAAACTGCACGAGAATGTGTTTGATTGAAATCTTTAGTAAAACACATTTACAACTCGTGTGGTATCCCTTTAAATGACTTATACCCTTCAGTAATTTATGAAGACAATGCTTCTGTATTGCTCAAATGAGTAATGGTTATGTCAAAGGGAACTTGACGAAACATATTTCCCCTAAATTCTTTTATCCTCACGAACTCCAGAAGAGTGGTGAGATAACGATAAAACAAATACGCTCAAGTGACAATCTTGCAGATTTGTTCACTAAATCCCTTCCTACTTCTTCTTTTGAAAAGTATATTCATGGGATTGGGATGCGTCGACTTGGAAGATTGTTATCTCCAGGGGGGGGGTATCAAATTCAAAACAATCCTGAAGATTGGATCTCGAAGATCAATATTTATACTCTTTCCGTCAATCTTTGTATTCTTCCAAGTTGTTGTTATTATGTCCAAGAGGGAGTGTTATAAAATATATAATAATATATTATGAACTTAATAATATATCAATGGTCCATTGGGCTTTAGGGTTGGTTAGGGATACGTTACTATTTATTCATGTATTCTTAACATTTGTACACACAGAAACTCATTCGCAGTATTATCAGAAATCTCCTGGCTTGGTCGCCCCCAGACGTAGTCACCTTATGATGAATTGAGTCAACAAACCTTGTGTTCTTTATTGTTTTATTTACTTTACTCAAATCACAACACAAACTAGTGCATTTTATATAATGAATCACTTAATATTGTTTAATCAAAACTACACAAAATAGAAAACAACCACACGATAAAATTATTATACATAATTAGGCTCCACCTAGAAACAAATCTAAGTAAGGCGACCTTCCATTTATAGGCGCTTAGCACAAGAGGTAATTTTTCTAGTCACAACATTAAGAATATCCGAATATATATAAGGTCATAATGGTAAACATTTCAAATACTATGTAAATTAATACAAGTGTTGTTTATAATCCAATTATAAATTCAAGTCTTTTGATGGCCAAACTCGTTTGCGATACTCCGCAAGTGCGAAAAGAGGGAAAGCATTCCTGTATTGTCCGTAATGCAACATACAGTTGTTCATAAATACCATTGTGATTTCCTGTATGTAATTAATAATTAATTATCAACATATATGTTAGGATATTTATTTATATACATAATTAAGTTTTACATTTTTCTATAAATTCAGATAAATCTTCGACTCACTCCCAAATTAATTTGATATATATAGGAAAAATTATTACCTGTTGAGGGAAATCTCCATCATCCATTTGTGCGTTAATCAATAACTTTGCTGCTTTGTGTAAAGGCTCCGGATCCCTCTCAGCCTAATTTTATTTGCAACATTTTTTTAAAAGAATAAAAATATATAGTCTTAATATTAATTCATTTGTTTATTTTGCAATTCCAAATTAATTGTGTCCAAAGAAAAATAGAAAGAATTTTATGTAATATATAGAAATCCTTGCCTTGTTAACAGTATTAGTTGCTTTCAATGAACAATATTAATTATTATCATTGAATATTACTAATTTCGTTTAACAATACTGTTGACCAGTACTAGTACTTGTGAATCAGTTTCTCATTGCAATTGATTAGCACCAAATGTTGCTCAATCCAAAATTATCTAACCTAGAAAAACATGCATATTTTAACCTAAATGAACTAACCTGTCCACCATGCATAAGACCTAACATTGCCCAAGATGTCTGTACCAAATTTGTCCGATTTCCCACCAGTGGTATGTATTTCTATCACAAGAAAAAATATTTTTATAAAAAAAAAAAAAAAAACCTAATGTAGAAGGTTATCCGCCAGCATGAAGATTTTAGATAATTCATATATTGATTTTTTAGAAAAGAATTTGATTAGTTACCATGCTTGGACAAGACTCCAAGCTTTCTCCCCATCCACCTTCTTCGTTTTGTTTGGAGAGTATGAAGTCGACACCTTTTCGAATAGCCTCGCTGTTTTCGTATGTTTTTCCGGCCGCTGCTAATCCTCCCAAAGCAAATGATGTTCCATAGACAAAGCAAATTCCCCAATAGCCATACCTGAATGATCAATACATGCATGATCATATTAAAAATTTAAAACATTTTACCAAAATATATATAAAAAAATTATTCTCAGCATGTTAAAAAATTAAGCCACCATGATCCATCAGGGCACTGTCTTTTTTCTAGGAACCGTACGGCCTTTTCCAGGGAGATTTCAATTTCTTTCTCACGGTGACGTGGATGCAAACGTTTGAACATTGCAAGAGCTTGCATTATAGTAGCAGTGCATTCAACGTACCTAAAAAAACAAAAATTAAATGTATATTAAGTTTGGTGTCATAAATATAGTTCAGAAAAAATTACAAGTTTGGTCCCATAAAAATTTTCCGTCAAAAGTTAGTTAAAATATGTATTCTCAGTGATAAAATTAGTTTTTTCTTAGTGGTTGAAGACATTCGTATTAGCGTTTGTTCTGATTATTGTTAGACCCATGATAAAGATATTTATGAAGACTGTCTTGAATGTTTATGTTAATTTAGTTTTGGTCCTATAATTTTTCCACTTTTTCGATTTGGTCCTATAACTGTGTAATATTTCAATTTAGTCCCATAACTATGTAATATTTTAATTTAGTCCCATAACAATTCAAATCTTACCAAAATAGTCCCAAGTCGCCGGAAATAACTTAAAAAGAAGTCATTTTACTCACGTGTTATATTTTCGGCGAAAATGGCTCACACGGCACGTGAGTAAAATGATGCCATTTATGTCATTTCCAGTGATTTAGGACTAATTTGGTTAGATTTGAATTTTTTTTGGACTAAATTGAAACATTACATAGTTATGGACTAAATTGAAACATTACATAGTTATGGGACCTAATCGAAAAAGTGAAAAAGTTATGGGACGATTTTGGTATTAATCCCTACATATTTATATTTAGTTAGGATGTGATTTGATTTTATTATTTTAGGATTTATAAGTTTTTTATTTTATAAGTAGTTTAATATTATAAATAAGTATCTCAAGATTATTGTAAAAAGAGTTGAATTTTAATTGAAATAGAAATTAGTTTATTCTTTGTTTCCCGTGTTGTGTTTTACTTATTGTCTTCTATTATTCGTATATGCATCAACAAAATTAATATAATAATTGCAAAGATCGTATCTTTTTTATATGTTGCATAAGTTGATATTAGAAATCATAATGATACTGTGGAATATCAATGACACACAATTTTAGCGATATGTAGGAGGAATTCGATTTTTTCTGGTTGATCGATGATATTTTCGACAGCTACTCCAAACGAGACATTACCACATTGATATGCTTGTCGTTACCGTCTGTAATTTTTGCCGCCCTGTTGGTCGTTACAACGGTGCCACCACCCTCACATTTCGTACAACTACGTCATGGTTGTCGACCACATTTTCCACCAGCACCTCACCACCACCAACACTGTGGCGTGTTCCAAATCTATTAGCCACTCTAATATCAACAATGCCCCCACTGATTTTTTGTGGCACAGTGCCTACACCACCAATATCGCCGCCCATAATAATTGTCGCCGCACGTGGGATTTTCGCCACTGATCACAACCTCGGTCATAGAGAAAACATCTTCAACCTGCCACTACACCACCTTCCCTTGCAAATACAGGAATTTGCTGAACCGCGCACATGACGTCGCTTTTCTTTTCGCCTGGTGGATCGACAGACGCCGCCCAGATGCCACAACCACGACGTGGCCACCAGCCTGTTAAGTGTAAAAGCTAAGCTGAGTTTGAATACTGAGTATTAAATCCTGATCCTGAGACAAGACCCTAAACCTGAGAGAAAATGAGTTTGAGAAAGGGTGAAGGCGATACTGAGTCTGATTGCTCTGATTCTGACACTCATCTTGAGTGTTCAGATCAGTGAAGGCACTTGTCCTGAAGACTCAGTAACCTGAAGGCATAATCCTGAGATCATCATCCTAAGCCTATATCAGTCATCCTGATAGGCATATCCTGAAGCTGAAAATGACCAATCTCCTGAGTTACTCAAGCTGAAGGTTTCGAGCTGACATTAAGGTGGTTATTTTGAAAGCTGGCAGAGCAATCCTATTGGATGCCAGAATAGTTACTTCTGGCAGTTATAACTATACAAGCTCGTTGTTTGGTTACCGGTTTAGAGGGCAGATAGGACCTGGGCATCTATAAATACATATTCATTCCAGAGAATTGAGAGTAGAGAGTTTACATTCTAAATCCTTGAGAAAAGAAAGCTTGTATTCTGTAAAACATTATCCATTTTAGTAAAGTGAGGAAACCCCCATCCGTGGACGTAGATCAATTTGATCGAACCACGTAAAATTCTTTGTTCTTTTGATTTCTTAATTTCTGCATTTGTGTTCATCGGATTTCTTCCAATTGTTCTAATTACTTGAAGTATTATTGAAGTCGATTATTCTGGTCAAATTCACAACTATTGGCGTCATCTGTGGGAAAGGAGGAAGAATCAACTACTTAATCATCAATCATGGCATCAACCAAGTTAGATTTTGAGAAATTCATCGGAGCAAACGATTTTGGTTTGTGGAAGATCAAGATGAAGGCTCTCTTGACTCATCATGGGCTAGCCAACGCCCTGAAGCCTGATGATCAATGGCCCCCTTCTTCGTTAGAAAATCCAGGCAAGAAACAAGAATTATTGGAAAAGGCATATAGCACAATCATCTTGTGCTTGGGGGATAAGACTATGAGGGAGGTGTGCAAGGAGAAGACTGCCATTGAGGTTTGGAGTAAATTGGAGAAGGTGTATCAGACTAAGTCTGCCACCAACAAGTTGTTCATGAAGCAAATATTGATTTCCTTCAGGATGAATGAAGAGAAGGAGTTGATTGAGCAAGTTGAGGAATTCAACAAGACTGCTGATGATCTTGAGAACCTGGGAGTGGAAATTGATGATGGTGATAAGGCTTTGATGCTCCTGAATTCTTTGCCTAAATCCTTTGAGAATTTCAAGGATACTTTAGTATTTGGGAGGCAGGATCAATTGTCCTTTGATGATATTTTGGGTGCGCTGAAAACAAAGTCTATTCAGCTACAAGCTGATAAGAAAAATTCAGTTCAGGCTGAAGGTTTGAATGTCAGGTTCAAGAAGGGCAAGAAAGGTTTTCAGAACAAGAAGAAGAAGAACACTAAGGGGTCAAAATCAGGTGATTTTGTTCAGAGGAGAAAATGTTTTGCTTGCCACAAAACTGGTCATCTCAAGAAGAATTGTCCTGACAGAAATAGGAATCAGGGAGAAGAAAAAAAGGTTGATATAACTATTGCTGCTGAAGAAGGGTATGATAGTGCTGAGGTGTTTACTGTGACAAACCTGAAACTGAATGATGAATGAGTACTAGATTCAGGATGTTCATTCCATATGTGCCCGGATGAAACATT
>JAPKLY010000957.1:75226-91888 GCA_026898435.1 Prunella vulgaris
TTTAGAGGGCAGTTAGGACCTGGGCATCTATAAATACGTATTCATTCAAGAGAATTGAGAGTAGCGAGTTTACATTCTAAATCCTTGAGAAAAGAAAGTTTGTATTCTGTAAAACATTATCCATTTTAGTAAAGTGAGGAAACCCCCAAAAGTGGACGTAGATCAATTTGATCGAACCACGTAAAATTCTTTGTTCTTTTGATTTCTTAATTTCTTCATTTGTGTTCATCGGATTTCTTCCAATTGTTCTGATTACTTGAAATATTATTGAAGTCGATTATTCTGGTCATATTCACAACACAGCCCATACAAACAGCGCCTAGGGCTGGCATACAGTACCAAATTTTTTGGTATATCGAAGTTTGGTACACCGAAATTTCGATATACAAAAAATGCATACCGTACCAAAAATTCAGTATACCATACCGTAATGATATTTTTTATATATATCGCTTCATACCGAAATACCGATCCATACCGAAATAGCGACTACATCAGTACACTGACCAAGGGCGGAGCCAGAAATAAAAAATAGGATGGGCTAAAATATTATTCCTTTCGTTTCATAATTGTTTGTATTTTTTTTTTTACATTCTACTTTTAATTGCTTGCGCATCTGAAATGAAAAATATTTGTATAAACTTCATTCTAATAATACTCATATATTTATAAATATTATCATTATTTTCTAATTTTTGGGTCCATATTACATACAGTTTAATTAATTATTTTTATTTTATATTCTTAAAACTCTACTAATTATACTTTTCTCTTAAAAAGTGTATTCATTTCAGGGTGCAAACACTAGTAAGAATGTGGGAGTAAAATATAAAAAGTAAATGTCAATTTTTTTTTAATTATATAAGATAGATTTAAAAAATTGTAATTCAAAAGATTATCAAAGTACAAGAGTGTATACACAATTATTTTAATTACTTCATCCTAACTAAAATGACTTCTCTATTAAAATACCCCCACTTAATACATTCTATATATTTTCCAAAATATATATTTTTAAAAGATTACATAATTATATATAGCTATTTCTTAGGGAATAATTTAATGGTAGTGGTATGTGCACATCTCCCCAAAAGTGGTTTGATGATTGGTAGACTCATTCACAACATTTATTTGTTTCTTATAAAAGAGATTTCTAAATTCTGGGGAGGCTGTAGCCCGTCCCAGCCCATGTATGGCTCCGCTCTTGACACTGACCATACTGATATATACCGGAAATACCGGTCCTTAACGAAATAATTCAAGTAGAATTTTAATTAATTATTTAAAAAATAAATTAAATAAACATTAATATTAAATTAACATAATGGTACATACTGATATACCGATATACCGAAATATTTACGGTGTAAGTTGGTATATACCAAAAATAATAGGTATACCAAAAAAATTTTAATATACCGATTTATACTGAAATTCTTAAAATCATATATTGATACCGTACAGATATTTTCAGTATATACCGAAATTTTTTAAAAATTCGGTAGATTTTGTATGTTAAGTACGGTACACCTGTATTTTCGATATTTGCTACACTCTTAACAGCGCCCCCAACCTTCAAGTGCGTCCACCCTAGGGGAACAGAGATGGTATTAAGGTATCTTACATTGGTAGTAAGTGTTGTCTTGGGTGGACTTATAAGCCTAGACTATCCTCTCACTTACAACCTGTGTTTTAAGTGTTGTTAGGTCTTCATACATGGTATCAGAGTTACCTCTCTACTCGATTTGTGGAATCTTATGTGGAATCACGTGTCGAGCCTGATGAGCCTCTCATGTGATGTAGGATATTAAGGTATCTAACATCGCTAGTGAGAGTGGTCTTAGGTGGGCTTATAAGTCTGTGCAATTCTCTCACTTACAACCTGATGAATATGTTGTCGCCGCCATTTGAGTACTCAAGATAAAGATTCTTATAAATTTGATGAAGAATCTTTTAAAGCCGGAGAGAATGAAAATTGTTTTAGATATTTATGTTAATTTAGATTTACATATTTATGTTTAAGTAAGAATTTGATTAGATTTTATTATTAGAATTTGATTTGATTTTATTATTTTAGGATTTAAATGTTTCTTTTTTTTAAGTAGTTTAATATTTTAAATAAGTGTCTCAAGCTTATTGTAAAGGTAGTTGAATTTGAATTGAAATAGAATTGGGTTTATTCCCTATTTTCCGTGTTTTATATGTTGTTCTTCATGTATTCAAATATTAATCAATGGAATTAAAAGAATGATCGTGAAAGTTGTATCGTTCTGATATTCCTAAGTTGAATCAATGAATCGATTACGACAGAGTTATATATGATAGTATCGCTCTTTCGCTGCATCAGATGATTTATTGTACATTAGTAAATTTAAAATCGATCAATTTTAATTATCATATAGGAATTATTAAGCGGGTCTATATTTTTTTATTAATAAGATATTTTAATTATTATAAAATATGTTCAAAATTTTAAATTTTATTAATTTAGATAAAATCAAATAGAAAAAATGGTTTTAATTAAGATGGATGATGAAACAAAATCAAAATCACTCTATTCCTATTAAATCTAATGTTAATAGTCAATTTACACTTTATATACTCCCTTTCCTTATTTGGATGTTCCACACATATTTGCACACTACCAAAAAAAGAAATATTGATTTACGTGCACACACTCAAACCTATAAACATATTTACTTATATGCCACTACTTTATATATAGAACATATTTTTCTTAAAAAATGTACCGTCCCATAGTGTGCAAATTCCTACGGGACGGAGGGAGTATTAAATATCTTAATCTCGAATAAAAATATAAATTTATATAAAAATATAAATTAAATTTTATAAATATTTAAACAAATAAAAATAAAAATATTTTTTTGTTATATATATAATTTTAATTGTCATTCTCAAAATTCGCACATCTTCATGTATATGCATGCTCAAGTGAGATGTAAGATCTTACTCTTGGTCGATGACAATATCAGCAAAGACATCTGAGGGGTTCAAAGCCTAGGGGAATAAAATAAAAATAAAATGGTCAAATATATATGTCACGATATTTGTTGATAAAATATGTACATATTTGTCTATGGAGCATAAAAATTCATGTGGACAGTATCGGAATTTTACCTGCAAATATGGCTGCGGAATTGGGGGTTCCCAACCACCAAACCCACCACCTAAACGGCACTGAGCACACAGTAATATTGTACATATGTTAATTGATGCATATCATGTAAAAAAGATGAAAAAATTTACTGTCTTGTGCACCAGGTGCACCATGCAACTCAAGTATATTTTTAAAAAGTTATATTACTTATTATTGAAAAGTTACACAAATTATTTTTGAAAAGTTATACCATTAAAAATACACTTTTCAGTAATAACATGTGTGACTTTTCTATAGTATTTTTTGTAACTTTTCGAAAATGAATTTGAATTGCACGGTGTATCTGGTGCATACAAGACTAAGGCGAGTAGAAATAGTTAAGTGACAATAGGTCTAAATAAAACTGATTGGAAGTTATACGAATATAAGAATAGTTCGCCAAAAAAAAATAATGAGCCAGTTAATATATATATATATATATAGTTGGAAAATGTAGAGCTGGATTAATATATGATTTTATTTTTTTTTGGGTTAAGTCAGGTACGTCTGCACAATATTTTTTTAAAAA
The DNA here is from genome assembly GCA_026898435.1 of Prunella vulgaris. Lineage (NCBI taxonomy): Eukaryota > Viridiplantae > Streptophyta > Magnoliopsida > Lamiales > Lamiaceae > Prunella > Prunella vulgaris. The sequence goes on from JAPKLY010000957.1 coordinate 78,913, forward strand.
AAATTGAATATCTATAATTAGCTTTTTTGGAAATTTCCAAACCATCAATTTCAATGAAATCTTTCTAAATTTAGTTGTGTTAACTTTTAAAATCTAACTTTTTCGTCATTTAAAGGGCTAAAATGGTCAATAACGGTTAAGGGGATTAAAATTCAAAAAATATCAAATAAATTAAAAAATATATTCGCGTTAGCTCAAATCAATTGATCACCTACAATATCAATTCTGAAATATGAAAATAGTTCATAATAAATTTATCATTAATCAATTTTAAAGTATTAAATGTTTAATTAAGAGTATTAAAAATTTTATTAGATGTATTAAAAATTTGGGTGAAAGTTGTTATAAATTTTGATGACCCAATATTTAATACTCATAATAAATATTTTGATACACTTAACTAAATATTTAATATTTTAAAATAGTTTTAATTATTAGTTTATTATAAATTATTTTCATATAAAATCAGTAATTGTTACTATTAATGAAACATAATTGAGATGTGTGAATTTATACTTGCAGATAGAGGAGAATATTCACAGCCTCGTACAAACGCTCAACATCGGCTTTTTCTCCGGAAATTTCACTTGGCATTTCTGATAGCAAAAGCAGCGCCTGTACATAATAATATTTTTTATGATATGGTATTAAGAGAATTCTGCCTTATTTAAAGATATATTTTTAAAAAATAATATGTGTAACTTTTTTTAAAATGAATTTAAATTACACGATGCACCTAGACTCTTAAAAATTTAATTCTTATATAAAAGGGTGTAAAAGTAATTCATTAATTTAATTCTTCTTCCACGCATGGGATAGACTCTTAAATTTCTCTTTTTGATAGGTTAATTTAATGAGTGGGACAGTTTAAAATAGATGAGTTGCTTTCAATAGAAATCAAATCTAGAACAAACATTAGGCGAACCTAGCTCTGATGCCATTAAAAAATTCCGTCTCATCTAAAAGATCAGACTGGTAAAAGGATATAAAATTAATACATTAATTTAATATTTTTAACAGTTACCCACCAAAGGATCGACTAATTCGTGAATGGATTAGTCTTGTATATATGCACCAGTTACACGGTGCAACTCAAATTCTTTTTTTTAAAAGTTACACAAAATACTATTAAAAAGTTACATATATTATTACTGAAAAGTGTATCTTTTATAGTGTAACTTTTCAGTAATAATTTGTGCAACTTTTCAGTTATAAATTGTGTAACTTTTTAAAAATGAACTTGAGTTTCACCGTGTACCTGGTGCACAATAGACTTATTCTTCGGGAATATATTTTATCCAAACAAGAAAAGAAAGACATAATGTATACCTTCAGCGCTTGACCTGTGCAGTCCGATACAACCAATGCATGATCTTGATCAGAGAAAGTCCATCCACCTTTTGTAAAGTGGCGAAACATGCTTTTAAAGTCGCCACTAGGATTTTCTTTTATCTGCATGCATAATTCATATATATATATGTAGTCTAATTATTTTTGTGTAAATTGCAACTCTATTAAAAATTAAAAGATCGTGATTTTTTATTTTTTTTTAAATTTTCAAGTAATCCTAATTTTATTTATATATTCAAATCTAATTTGTTTAGGCCTTGAAGAAAAACATAAACCTGAGATTCTTTGAGGTAGAAATTAGCCTTCTTGAGAGAATCGCCATATTCATCAACCATCCCAGTTGTGATGATTACTTCGGTGATAAGAGCACAGTCCCATAATTGACTTCCAAATGTCTGGAATGTAAAACAGAGAATTAATTAAACAGTTTAATTTTATAAGAGAATCTCCATATATTCAATTTCTTTCGATCCAACCTAAAATAAAATATTAATTTTTCTATTATTTAACTAATCCACATATGAAACTTATAATTTAACTCGACTTTATACTTATTTATTAATTATATATAATTTTAGATCAATATTTATTTTATTAAAAATGTGCTAAAATATTAAAATTATTTATCATCTATTAAAAAAATAATCTATCATATATTTAAAATAAGATACAATAACAAAATTACAACAACAAGAGTTGAATTGGATGAATTTTAAAAAAATTAGAAAAAAAATTAGAAAAAAAATTAATTTATTTGAATATATAAAAAAAGGGATTCAATATATATATATATATATATATATATAAATTACAAATAAAAAGGAATTAATTTGATAAATTTGAAAAAAAAAAGTGACTCAATTTGGAATTATATTCCATTAAATCCATAAAAACAAAAAAATTAAAAAATTTAAGTAATGTCAAATATTAAATTTATAAAAATAAAAATATGCATTGAAATAGATATATATATATAAACCATTTAGAAGTATAAAGAAATTAATTTGATGTATTTTGGAAAAAACGGGATTCAATTTGGAATAATAAACAATTAGTTGCGTAAAATTAACAAAAAGAATACTTAGGCCGAGTGTAACACGCCACCTCTGAGATGCCTAGAGGTTGCGTGTTCGACTTTCCCCAGGCGCGAGAAATTACATGTATTTGATTATATCGTCGCAAATATATTAAATAAAAAATAATTTAAATTACAATAAAATATTACGACCGCATTAGACGGTCGTTATGTTAATTTTTACGATCGTCGTCTGCGGTCGTTGTTTTTCTATAATGGGTCAAAACCCGAATTGTTTAACGACGGATTTGTGACCGATTAAACGGTCGCCATTTTGCGACCGCCTTTAAAAACGGTCGGTAATATTTACCTAATGTGTTTTCTGCGATTAACTTTTTCGGTCGCTAATGTGATCTAGCGACTGAAAAACGGTCGGGATTCTCCGCATTTTTTGTAGTGTCAGATTATGTTTCAAAATATGTCAATATTGGTGTCTACTTATGTTCAAAATATTTCAAAATATGACAATTTACGAATTTTAATATTTTTTTTAATTATAAAATACATATTATCCATAAAATTTACAAAATATATTTTGCCCATATAAAATTTAATTAACTAATTATTTGTTCCAAGAAATTCTAGTTAGAAACGATAATATATATAAGAGTTTATGTAAATGACTCGAAGATTTTTCTAGCCTCGTGTTTTGGGTTAGGGCTTTAATGTGCTTCGTCTTGTATTTATTGTAAGCAAATAAATGTTGTAAGTACAAGGGAAAAGTAATGATCGCGGCCCCTCTGTCTGTAGAAAAAAGTCCTATTTATATTGGCTAGAACTAAACCTAATTTAACATATTTGCATGTCATGTCTTCCTTCATGCCCACGTTAGGTTGTGGCCTAAAGATCGTATGTGTCAAGGTAACTTCCCATGTTTAACTTCTTTTAAATAATGGGGAAATTATCTCGTCTCTTAAGATAACTGGATCATAGTGAAGATACGGGAGTAGCAGTGTATTTTATTTCCTTGTAATGATTACTCGCTCAAGTCAGACTTCATGCATCTTTTGAAGATCTGTCTAACTTTCGGTCTCATGACCCTCCAGGTCTTGATCCCGAGGTAAACTCAGGATTTGCGCTCTTTCCATTAGGGTCGCCTGACAGCTTCCACCTAAGCTTGCCTGACTTTCAAATGTCGTGAAGCTTGCTCGTCCCTGGCCTCATACTCGTCTTCCAACTTATTCACCATTAATAGGAAATCCATGAAAATGAGTAGGCATCTAACCCCTATAGCTAGTGCAAGTTCCAGACCTCCTATCAAAGCCTCATATTCGGCCAGATTATTTGTCTAAAGCTGAATGTGTAGCGTTGGTGAAGCATTGCACTTCAGGTCCAATCTGGACGCTTATTGCCCCCACACTTCTACTGGTTGATGATCCATCACCATAAAGTTTCCAAGGAGGATGATTTATCTTGGTTGGATTTTCAGGGAATGTGAGTTCGATCATGATATTTGCCTAGGCCTGAGTTTTAATCGTTGTGCATGGGGCGTAAGTTATGCCATATTGAGCTATTTCAAGGGAACACTTCAATAGACGGCCGATAGTGTCGGGCCGATGGAGTACCTATCTGAGTGGTAAGGTTGTAAGCACCTCCCCTAGATGCGGCGAGATATAAATATAGCTTCTCGCCCTGGACCGACTTGGAAAAGATTTGGGGATTGGCCAAGTATTCTTTCAGGCGACGGTAGGCTTCCTGACTCTCTCTGTTCAAGGAGAACTTGTTCTTCCTGATGGTGTTGAAGAACAGTCTACTCTTGTCTCCTAGTCTGGATATGAATCTGTACAGGGACGCCAGGCATCCCGTCAGGCATTGCACTTGCTTTATGTTTGATGGTTCAGTGAGGTCAAGTATTGCTTTGATTTTATTAGTATTGGCTTCAATTCCTCGCTGACTCACTATATGTCCCAAGAATTTGCCTGACTCAACCCCAAAGTGACACTTCATTGGGTTAAGGTTGGTGCAGATCAGCTCCACTGAGAGTTTGATTCTGTCATAGGGGGTGATCGTAGTGTCTCCAAATCCTTTCAGGATTGTGCCGTAGGGCCTGATGTATCCTATCTGGTATCTCATTTGATCCAGTGCAACTTTAAAGATTATGTTACAAATATATCTGTTATTCGCCAGGATACGATCGACCCAATCCTCATGATCATTGTTGATATCACTAAAGCATAGTTCTTGGGGAAAAGTATGCCCTCACGGTCCTCATTTGAGAATGAGATCACAACACTCTTGGTGATGGTCGATTTAGGGAGACTGATGAGCTTTACATCATTGAGGGCCCTGAGTTCTGCCTTTATTTTTCTTGTTGAAAGTTCTCAAGATCGGGGTCAGCCCCCCCAGTACGCCTCTTGGCATGATCATGTTGACAAGTCCCCCCTGACGAAGCGGGGGTGTCTCCTCCATCGGATTGTCATTGTCTTCCAACCGAGCGATATTGACCTTCTGTCTCTCTCACCCTTAATGGAACGCTTTCTCTTGACGAGCCTCCCTTGGGAGTGGCTTTTTAAAGAATTCGTCCAATTTTTCTTCTTCGAATATCTTCCATAATTGCTTCAGGAGATCACGATATTTGCTGGTATTAGGGTCAGGGCTGTCATGGTAGGCGCATAAATATTTGTCATTTGGCCATTGAGGCATCTAGCATATTGGCTTGGGGCTCTAGTAGGGCCTTCCCCTCGATTGCGTTAAAGATATACACGAGAGTTTGATTAAGTTTCTGAATCATATTAGCATGTGCCTTATCGTCAAACCTCTTGAACGTGTCTGTGAACTTCATCAGCCTAGTACCACTCTTTTTCTTGTGGGAGAGATTATTAGGTTTTTCTGAGCTTTCCTTGGGTTCGCCAAGCCTCTGAGCCAAGATTTTGGCGATTGTTCAGTTTGCCTGCGCACCTTCTACATTCAGCGTAGGTAGCTGGGAGATCTTTTGTCATGTTGCAGAACAATGGTGAGTCCCCGTTAATCCTCCTAGGATCGAGTGGAGGGTTAACTCGTCACTGACGGATTTATCTCCAAAGATGATCTAATCGATTCGGTCGCTGTATTATTCACTAGTTTCATCGGCCAATTGGCGCACTCTCATCAGACGGTGGCGGCTTACGGGCTTATTGATTTTAGCCACAAAGTAGCACACAATTTTTTCTCCAAGCTCAGAGAAATTATAGGTCGACCGTGACGGCAAGTTCACGTATCATTTATGAGTCAGTTGTCCCAGAGTTAGAGGGAACTAACGAAACTTGGTGGCGTTAGATGCTCCTCAACCTGACGTGTATATCATGTAATTTGAGAGGTGAGTTTCAGGGTCTATTTTTCCTTCATAGGGAGGTGCCTGAAAAAGTATAATCTTAGGCTACAGAGGGAGGCCTTGAGTTCTATGGACAAGGACTCGTTGTCCATGCTCAGGCACTTCAGGTAGCTTCCCATGGCGTCCATCTTACCCTTAACCTTGCTGAGTCTCTTCTACAGGGCTAGGAGCATAGAGTTAGGGCCGTTGGGTGTAGCAGAGTGCTCCATCACGTAAGCTATGGGATCATCAAGTGCATATTTGGGGGTATACCCTGGGCCCAACCGTTCATGGACCAATATGCAAGGCTGATCCCGTCTGAGCAAATCACTCTGGGCATAGCTCAAGCCACACCTGACCGAGTTGCTAGGTTGTAACACAAGTGAGAAAGTCCTGATGGTAGGGTATTTTGATGATCTAACAATGAGACAGGCAAGCGAATAGCCCGTCCCTTCCCGTTGTTCTGACCACGAGGGCGATCTCTGGCGGCCTGATCCGAGACGACAGAAGATAGAGCGAGCCTGATTGTCACTGGACTGGTAACCGGTTGGTTGTTTTCCCTGTCGATGAATTAACTATTGGCGGAGGTCATACCTCCTTGGTGGAGAAGAGGCGGAAGGTGACTCAAAGTCTTGCAACGAGACGAGTGCCAACAGACAGGTGCGGTGCCTAGGGGAATTTTGGGTGTGTTCCTCCGCTGGAACTGCCTCAGGAGAGTTAAAGTCTTTCTTAGGTACCTCCACGTCTGCCCCTGCCTCCACAACTTGGGTAGAGGGTGGCGCGCGGGGCGCGTCTTTTGGTGGATGAGCGATTATATTTGATTTCACCATGACTAGGGAAAATTGACTTATTAACTGTAGGTTTGGTGGATTTTTGCTTGTCGTTTTCCACAGACGGTGTCAATTGTTTGTTCCAAGAAATTCTAGTAGGCCTTTAGGAACGATAATATATAATACTATATTTAAATGACCCAGAGATTTTTCTAGCCGCATATTTTGGGCTAGGACTTAAATGTGCTTCGTCTTGTATTTATTGTAAGGAAAGAAATATTGTAAGTACAAAAGAAAAGTAATGATTGCGGCCCTTATTTCTGTAGAGAAATGACCTATTTATAATGGCTAGAACTAAGTCCTAATGTACACATGTTTGCATGTCGTGTCTTTCTTCTTGCCCACGTTTGGTCGTGGCCTAAAGATCGTGGGTGTCAAGGTAACTTTTTGAATAATGTGGCAGTTGTCTCGTCTCTTACGGTAACTGGATCACATTGATGATACGGGATAAACAGTGGATTTCATTTTCTTGGAATGATTTACTCGCTAAAGTCAGGCATCCTACATCTTCTAAAGATCTGCCTGACTTTGGGTCTCCTGAGCCTCCTGGTCTTGATCTCGAGGTAAACTCAAGATCTGTGCTCTTTCCTTTAGAGCCGCCTGACGGCTTTCACCTAAGCTCACCTGACTTTCAAACGTTCTGAAACTTGCTCTGCCTTGGCTTGGGTTCTATGGACTTGGGCGTAATTAGCTTTTTGGATCTGGACTGAGCCTAATAAGTTCAGAAAAATTTGTGCCACAACACTAATCAAGTACTAACACATGTCATCATTTGATTGGACAACTAAAATTGAATGCATGGTTGTGGAGAAGACTCATGTTGCGGCCGATTGAGAAATTTAATTTAATTTCTATTTTTTTTTGTTTTTTATGTCCAACCGGTTGGCGCATGTATAACGATGAGAGTAGTCTAATGGAATTGTATAGTTAACAAACCACTTACAATTTAAAAATTTATATAAATTTTGTAGTACTCTCTCTATCTCTCTATAAACTTTCTATTTTACCATTTTGGTCCGTCCCTTTATAAACTTCTCATTTGCTTATTTGCCCTTTTTAAAAAGGTGATATTACAAAATGGTTCATAAAATTAATACTAATTACAAATTAGTTCTGTGCAGAAAAAATATGCTTCTGTGGAGGAAAAAAATTATATTTTTGTGCCAATATTGTGAACCAATTTGTAAATATAGTCATTTTTTTAAACTAATATGCAAATGCCCATTTTAAAAATTACTCTTCACTTTTTTATTTTCAATACTTTTTACAACTGTTCATTACTTTTTACACTTTTTCATCACTTTTTTCACTTTTTTCATCACATCACTTAAAATATAAGTTTTATTTTAGTACTTTTCTTAATCCTTGTGCCCAGAAGTAACTGGAAGCTTATATTGGAACGAAGGAAGTAATAATTTTTGAAATTGTGACAGTGATACTCCTTGCTTGAATATAAATCAGTGATGTAAATAGCGGCCGCCTAGGCGCTTGGTGGCACTCGGCCACCGATGCCTAGACAAAATCGCCGAGAAAAAATCATCAACACATTTAGCGCCGCCTAGACGACCATTACTCTTTTTTTTAAAAGTTTTTTATTCCAAGTTAAAGGTTAAAATTAAAATTAAAAAATAGAAATTAAATTACTAAATTATTAAAAAATAAAAATTAATTGAACTACTTCATAATTTATTCATACTATGTATATTGCAATTTTTGTATTTCATTTAGAAGTTGGATAATGTTGTATTATCACAGTTTTTAATATTTTGTTCACTTGTTACATTTAGTGAAAAATGTATTTGTTTATTAATTATGTTTTAAATTTATAAGTTAAAATATAATATGTATTTTTATTAATATATGTATAGAAAATATTTAACAGTAATAGAAAAAAATTTAAAATATGAAATAAAATCTTGGCAACACCTATGCGGTCAATGCGCTTGACGCCACTCAATTGTCCGGCACCAATAAGCTGTCAGACAATCTAATTTACCAAACACTCTAAGACATCTTATACATTCTTAAACAATTTATAAGATGTTTAAAGAACTTATAAAATCTTTTAAAAATAGAGTTTTTGTACATTAACTTTTCTTGACTTTGTTTTTAATCCTATTATGTTCGGACTTTTATTTTTCATCCTATAAGTTTCATAAAAAATGAGTTTTTAGTCCTATTATGTTTGAACTCTTTTTTGTCATCCTATAAGTTTAAAAAAAAAAAGAGATTTTAGTCCTACAACCAGGAGTTGAAGGTTACCCAACCAGTAATGATTATGTGGCACAAATTTTTTTCCTAATTTTTATGTATTTAATTGTATGTAACTCCAATTGAGTCACACTTTTTTTAAGTTCATCAAATTAATTCCTTTTTGTTTCTAATTTATATATATATATATATAAATTATTTTTTATAATTCTATAAATTTAATGAATATTTTACACTACTAAAAAATTAATTTGCTAATTTTTTCATGTATTTAATTTTATATAAATCCGAATTAATTTATTTTTGTTTCTAATTCATTTACATAGATATTTCACTAATTTTTTATTTTTCAGTACAATAAATTTTAGTTGTGTTCATTTGTATGCATTTAATTGTATATAAGTCCAATTTGTACAGATATTTCACTAACATTTTTAATATTATAAATTTAATATTTTACACTACTAAATATTTTTAATTTTTAATTAAAATTTTTTATCGGTTGGGTAATCTTCAACTCCCGGTTGTAGGACTAAAAACTCATTTTTTTCTAAACTTATAGGACGACAAACAAAAGTCCATATATAATAGGACTAAAAATCATTTTTTAAAACTTATAGGACGAAAAACAAAAGTCCAAACATAATAGGACTAAAAACAAAATAAAAAAATTAATGGACAAAAAACTCTATTTTCCCTAAAATCTTCATCAAATGTGATCTCGGTACTAAATTCAGTTCTACTCAAAGCTTCAGGATCTAATCCTAAAAGAAAACTAGAAGGGTGGCCTACTAAGTTTACCAATTATACAATCTTGATTCAGGTTCCACGTTTTAAAATTTAGTCCTGTATTTCACAATTCATCAATTTCTTCTAATAACTGATTAATGGGTGTATGTCATCTGGTAATTGCTTATTTGGAAGTATGTTTGGCTTTCTTAATTAGTTTTCGAAGATTATTTTTCTGATTTTTTATCCTTTAGTATTTTCTTTGTTGGTTATGAATATGAATATGTTTGGACAAAAACAAAAAAATGGTGAACTTAGTTGAATAAATTAAAAAAATATTTTCCCAATATTAATTACCTGGACTTTCATGCCATCTTCAGCCAACCATAAAAAATCAGGAACCCTAGCAAGATGGCGCTTGAATTCATCACCATTCGGATCATGTGCCCACCAACATACTATCTGCAGACTCTGCAGTACCAAACAATATAATTTTATCTTGTCATATATATCTACAAGGTATAACGTATCAAAAGGCCCTTGTTAATTTTTATTTCATGAGATCCCTAGTAATGAAAATTCATGAAAATTGTAGATCTAGTTTAATATTTTATATTAGAAATTAAAGAATTAACCAGTTATTAAAATGAAATTTCAACAAAAAAATATATCTCTTTAAATTGCTAAAAATGGTTTTATGAAACAAATTTTATTTATTCTAAGGAAACAATAATTGATAGTTTAAGGATTTTTTAAAATAAAAAAAAGTTTGAGGTCTTTTTAAAACAAAAGTTGACAGTTTAGGAGTTTTTGACGTGCATTATGCCAACGTGAAACTTTTGCAAATTTTTAATATTTTTCATAAATCTAATTTCTAAGACAAGTTTCACATGCAACCTTTTTGTAATTAATTCGAAATAAATTTACTTTTTCGACGCATCCGGTGGTAATATATCTTGCTTCCTCAGCATGATAACGCATATGCGTAATTGCTTTATCAATTGCCTTTTGTCTAATCTTGTTCAATGGCCAACACTTCATCAGTGGCTCTACGCAATAGTGTAGAGTATCCCAAAGTACATCTTGCATGTATGGGTGAGGATAGTACAAATCATCCTGCATCATCCAAACAACCAATACTTTAAGGCTCCATTTGGATGGATGGATTTGAAAATGAATGGATTTGAACAAATATACATGTAAAAAAGCATATATTTTAAGTTATGAATTATAAAATGATGGGCAAGAAGGAAAAAAGTAAGGAAAAAGAGAGATGAAAGGGTAGAGAGGAGGGATTTCACAAATGACATGGGTTTGAAGAGAATTTAGAATTCCTCCATTTTAAACATAAAATGGAATCTAAGTATTTGTAAATTCATGGAGAGGGTGGTTATTTTTGTGTGAAATCCATGGATTTCAAATCCACCCATCCAAATGGAGCCTAAGGCAATCCCCTTAACACAGGATTGACTATTTAGTCCCGTAAACAAAACACACCCAATTTGACAATAAAGATTAGGGCAAATGGTTTTTTTCGTTCTTCATTTTTTCACATATTTACGCTTTTGGTCCTCTTGACTAATAAAATTTTATTTTAGCCCTTTATTTTTCAAAAGATTTGATTTTTATCCTTTATCTTTCAAAAATTTTGATTTTCATCCTTTATCTTTGAAAAAAATTGCTCTTCATACTTTATTTTTTCAAAAAAACTTGGTTTTTGTGCTTTTAAAAAGATAAATGACTAAAATTAAATTTAAATAGTTAGAGGGTCAAAATCTTAATAGGTGAAAAATAAAGAACGAAAAAAAAACTATTTTCAGAAAATTTACGTGTGACCGTTTAACAGAAGACACACTAATGCTCATAATTTAAGAATTCGTAGCAAAATGACCTTACAACAATTGTTGCGTGCCTTATTCCAGTCAATTTGATCGTAAGACTTAACGTGAATTTCTTGACGAAGGGATAATACTAGATCGGAGAGAGGTCCATGATATTTTCTGGCATAAAGGTAGGACATGGGCATGTACGCTGTGCGGCTGTAACACCACATCTTTGCTGCATTTTATTATTACAATAAAATTTAATTATTACATTTTGAACAAAAAATAATAAAATATATATAAATTTTAAAAGAACTTGAAAAATAAAAATATACCTGGATGATAGGGTAAAAAGGAAGGGAATAGCCAAAATTCTGGCGGTAGCGGATTGCAACCACCCCATTCATACACCCCAAGAATCTGATCCAATAAAACAATTAATATGCCAGTGAATTCTTTTCATATACATTGAATTAGTCCCTCTTCCACTACGTACAGTTTAAATATATAATATATTGAAGTGTATTTTTAAAAAGTTATGTAAAATACTACTAAAAAGTTAACATATTATTACTAAAAAGTGTACTTTTAAAAATTAATTTTTTATTAATAATATGTGTGACTTTTCAATAATAAATGTAACTTTTTGAAAATACACTTAATTTACAAGGTGTGATGCATACAAGACTCGGCATAACATATATAATGTATCAAATTTGGAGGAGTAATTTTGTGAACTTTTGAACATAAAGTAATGACATTGGTCGAGTTGAATGTGTTGTGGATAAAAAGAGACAAATGACATTTGTACAAATATATAAATATATAATCTCTGAAATGAAATTCTAATGCATCAATATACTCTCTCATAACCTAAAAACCGACTTAAAAAAATCACTTAATAAGTTCAGTGGGTCTTTTGTGCACACTTTTAAATAATATTATTTACATTAATTAAAAAGTGCAGTTACTTTTATTTTAGTGTAATTATTTTCACTTAGAATTTTTTTTACCTTTATTTTACAGGACATGCATTATCACTACAAAAAAAATTGATTTTAGCGATCGAATTAGCGACCGCTTTTTGGTCGCTAATAACGTCTAACGACCGAATTAGCGACCGCTTTAATCGGTCGCTAAATTTAGCGAGATTTAGCGACCGTCAAAAGCGGTCGCAAATTTTAATTTAACGACCGCCAAAAGCGGTCGCAACTTTTAATTTAGCGACCGCAGAAAATGGTTGCAACTTTGAATTTAGCGACCGCCATTTTTTATTTAACGACCGCCAATGGCGGTCGCTAAATTTTTACGTAAAAAAAACATTGGCCAAGCTGGTTCGAACTCAGGCCCTTCCTAGGGCTCGGCGGGGCTCGAACCACTTGGCCAATGACCTAGTAGTTTAATTATGGTGGCGCATTGTGTATATGAGCCTTTATAGGCTCTGAATAAATATACCATTAAATGCGCCCGGAGGGAGTCGAACACGTGACCTCTGGGCAACTCAGAGGTGGCGTGTTCCACTCGGACACTTCTTGTTATTGTTCATTTTTATGCAACTAATTGTATAAAACTCTAAATTGAGTCACTTTTTTTTTTTAAATTCATCAAATTAATTCCTTTTTATTTCTAATTTATTTATATATATGTTTGTTTCAACAACTTTTTTTTT